>WBNH01002346.1:0-178347 GCA_013401255.1 Urocolius indicus | reverse complement strand
CCTCCCCTCCCCTCCCCTCCTCTTGCTTTGCTTTCCTTTGCTTCACAATATAAGTATTTGCATTACAGACATTTAAAGGATACAAAGAAGCCCTGTAGGATCCGTCTTTTTTCATGAATGAAGAAAGTCTGATCCTTCATCCATTTTAATGAAACTTTTTGACTCTGAAAGGAGGCACAGAACTGGTCTTGCTAATGATCTCACTTTCCAAAGCACCAGAAGATACTGTGGGTTTTCACAATGCATTAGCAGAAGAAAGGTGTTCTCCTCCATCTGAGATATGTTCAGGTTTGGTAGCATAGCTGAGATTCAAGTTATCTCTAGGGAATTCCCTTTAGTAATTCTACTAGTGCCATTTTTCTTGCTTTATTATCACAGTCATCTTGAATTGTCTGTGTTAGTGGATGCACTTTGAGGTTATTTTACTCAAGAGGAGTGGCAACTCTGCTTCATTGCTATCTAAAGAAGTCATTCTCTAGTGGGGTTAGCAGTGAATTTGGGAGGCAAAAGACTTATTACTGGTCTGTATTTTATTTTATTTTATTGTTTGAAACTGTGGTTTTGTGGACTTGCAGAAATTTACTTGATGGTTGCTGACTTGAGCTACTTGTTTGGTCTTCAGAAAAACATCTTGCTTTTGCCCCTCTATTTCAGGCAGAGAGCTGATGTAGTGATGTGTTACTAAAGGCATTTCTGCACTACATTTGCTGATTAACTGTTACTGGAAATCCCAGTGTGGGTGAAAGGTGCCATTTGAAAAATCTCAACTGGGTTGTGTGCAAGTTGAAATGCCTACCTTGACTAAAACCCTTGCCCCAAGTGTTCTATCTCATGCCTCAGGTGAAAAACAGAACAGAGATTTTAACACATTTGCTGTATACCTTGTTGTTGCCTTGGTCTGTATGTTTCCTCGCAGCTTCCAGAGTTAAACCCCAAGACAAGTACAAGCCCCTTTTCATGCCATCTCTCAGCCTACTGTTTGCCCAGGGCTTGGGAAAAATTTCCTGCTCAGAGGGGCTGTAAATTTGTTCAGTGTGCTCTGTTTTCTGCATTTTGTATGATCCCAGTTGGAGAAAGGTATTAATGTGGACAACTCATTGGATTCAGCAAAGGGAATTTGACAGTCATCTGCCAAATCTGAATGGAGTGAATGAATCACTTTGAAGGAAGCTTGTACATGCTCTACTTTATCATAGCACTTGATGAGGTTCCTCCCCTGAATGGCTGCTGCTATTAATGAACAGAACCTCTTAATTTCCCTAAGAGTATTCCTAAAGGTGTGTGTTGGAGAAGGACTTAATCTCCTAGATGACAGTTCTTTTTACCTTAACTACAAGATTACGTTTTCTGCTAGAATCAAAATTCTCTTCACTCTTCAAAATATTTAGATATTGATAGGTCCTAATGACTCACAAGGCAGATAGCTTCTGTATCTACAGTTAGGTTACCACAAAGGCACTAAACGGCTCTTGATAACAAGTTTTTCAGTGTTGTCCTGTTGCTGCCTTTACCTGCTGGATGCCAAAAGCTGCAAAGTGTTTGCAAATTTCTGCTAAGCATCGATAGCCTGTATTTATTGAAAGGAACTGAAGCATAAAACCCAGAATGTAAACTGAAAGGCTTTTTTTTAAAGTAAAAATATGCTAGCTCTGGTTGTTAGGTTGTTGGCAAGTTTTTTTTGGTGTGTATCATTGTGTCCAATCCCCCCCACCCCAAACATCAGTACAATTCTTTATGGTAAAAAAATTGGACTGTAATAATGCATTACCTTTGGACAGGTAGGAGAAAAGAAATTGCAACCCATCCAAGATGATGCACCATTGCAAGCCTTTTTATGTAACTTTCCCTCCCCATGAAAATAGCTCTCTACCAAGGCAATTGAATTGGACAAAAGTGATTTATGTAGGCTGTGCTGAGATAAAAGGCTTTGTTAGGTTTCAGGGAAGACACGGAACACCAGGGGTGAGAAACAGCTTGGCTGAGACATGGGGAATCACAATCCTCTCATTAAATCTCCATGTCTATGACCAGACTGTGGCCTTACTTTGCATTTGCTGCTTGATTACCTAATCTATGGAGCTGTTGTCTGGAAACAAAAGGCAGTAAATCAAATCAATGGGCATCTCTCAATGGGAACCAAAGAAGCTTGTGATGTTGTTATTCTCTTTTGGCTCACTGTCTTGAATGTGGCAGATGCTAAAGCTTGTCCATACACATTTCTGCTTGCACATACAAGTAGAAAATATAACTCTTCATGTGATGTGTCATGGTCTAGGAGAGACTTTTCCCCATGAAAAGAAATATCTTCCTCTCTTCCCACATAACTGATCCATGGGGAAATCAACCCATTCAACTGGTGGAGAATTTTATTTGGCAGCAGCATTATTTTTTTTCTTAAACCATCTTGGGCCGTGACAGAGAGAGTAAAGCAGGGAGTAATGCTGGTTTGAAGCAGCCTAATTCAATAGTAGGGAGAAATAAAACTGTGGTGTCTATCACCTGACTTCTCTGTGGATGGAAAACATTGGAGGTATTTCCGATATTGCACTCTTTGTATTCATATTTGAAGTTGAAGAATTCTGTCAAAAAGCCAGAGCTTAGGTATTGAATTAAATTTTTTACAGCTTTATTGTATAGACACTAGCTTATTGTGATGCACTTTTCTTGGATTTGAGAAATGGCTGAATTGTATGTGAGGGAATAAGCAAAATATTATAACATATATACATATACATAAATAACATAATTCAATATATTTGAGTGTATATGTGTGTATAATAACCCATAACACCTGCACAGGCTTTCTGAATAGATAATATGTTGAAACCATAACATCTTTTTCTTTCTGACATGTGTTGTGTAAACCTAGCATAACATCATAGCTCCCAAACCCTTGGTAGCATGGTATGCAATCTATATGTATTATCATACTAAGTGTCGTGTGATATGTAACCCAGAGAGCAGTGCTGTATGTAGAAACATTCCTACAGTTTTGGTAGTAGCTTCTCCTTTCTAATCTTCCACCAAAAATGGGTGGACATTTCTTCCTCACCAGAAACGTGTTTTGTTATATCTCCAAGCTATCCACTGGAGTCTGCCATAGCAAAAGTGCTTGCAAAACTCAGGTGTATCATGTGTCCCACCTCAAGAATATGCATATTCATTTCCAGAAACAGTCAAGAACTTTCAATGCCTCTTTCTCCTACGTAAAAGTACCATGCATTTATTCATAACATCTTTATAATTTCTGGACTTCTAAACTACAAAGCAGTCCTGTTCTAAAGTCTATGGCTGCTAGATCACAGTTGTCCTACTTGTTGAATTCCTCTGGACAGCTACTGGGATAAAGAACTGATGTTCAGATTTGAAACCACTTAATAGTTTCCAGATGTGAGCTGTCACAGTAGTTATCTTTAACTCACATACAAATAGTCTTCAGATGCTGGAGATGGGCTACTTTTCAGTTAGTTGATGCTCCTGGCCAATCCAGAGAATCCTAGAAAAGCCTCTTGCCAGTCTTAGTATTCCAAAAAGCCCCAAAATTATTGTGAATGTGAGAACTTGAAGACTGTGCAGGAATGACTCCATCTGAGTGTGTCTTTGCTGTCTTAAGAACACGCCCAAGCAGCTGTCTAATTCCAACTGAGTAGAAATTTGTGAGAACTTCCATAAGCTTATAGGAATTCAGGCTTTCCAAGGACTCCTTACTTGACTGAAGCTGGAAAAGTCTCACTGGGAAGTGTATGAGGCACATATCCCAGCCCCACTGAATCTAAATCTTCATTCAGTGTTATTGGCAACATGTTAGTGCCTATATATATTATACAGTGTTGCTTTTTTAACACTGGTAAATATTTTCCTCAAAAAGTCTACACTATTTTGGTGGAAAGCTAAGGAGAAATCCAATCTAGAAATTGCTGTAACAATAGAAGGTGGACAAAATAATAAACAAATGAAACGGGGTGTTACAATGGACTTCTAAGAGTCTGAAGTATAGACTCTTCTCCTGGGTAATATGATGTATTGTCTTTTAAATTCCAGTTAACATTACATCAGCTATCTATAGAGGGTGTGTCTATGCTCCTGTATAGAACCTCAGACCTCCAGGGCCTTGTCTGTTAAACAGTTTGTTGGCCCAATAAAATGGCTCACGTGGCAGTGCTGTATGTTAGAAATCAATACAGCTGCACTTTCCTTGCCCTAGCAGAAGAAGGGAAAGCTCAAGGGACTGATTAAGTTCTCTTTGCTGAAAAAGCTTCTGCATCCTGAAACATTTTAAATAAATGCTGTGTGTTTACAGGTAGGTCTGCATTTAATTCAGATTTTATACGAGACTTGCTGTACACTAAACAAATGCAACTTGATTATAAATAGCTTATTCACTGTACACATGCATCTAATTACATAGATTTAAAATCTCCTGATAATACTGGTTTTTAATTACTATGATGAGCTGTTATAGTGAATTGTCGTTGGCCAGATTTCCTTGGTGATGTTGCGAGTGTCTAAACTGAGTTATCCATTTACTGTCACAACCTCAGAAACAGTCATTTACTTATAGAGTGTTTTCATAAACCAGATAATGTACATGATCCTTTTCACTTGGCTTGACAGAATCAAAGTTGGTTCACTTTCTGTCCAAAGCCCTCAATGACATTAGCTGGTCAGACTCTCCCCTGTGGCTGATGCTTTTAGGAAGGAGAATCTCAACTGTCTCCCAGCCGTCTCTAGAAAAGCACAAGTAATGTTGGTGTGGAGTATATTTGACAGATTATCGAATTTGCAGATGGCCAAAGATTTTGGTGGTGAATGGGAGTTTTTAATGGGGATCAGCACTTCTTGCTCTTGGGGACTTGTGATGCCTCTGGACACTACTGTTAGCGAGGAGTAAAAGTGAGGACTTGGAGAAGATTGGCTGTGGTGGTGCATGGATTTTGCATGGTGGTATGTGTGCTGGTAATGGTAGTATGGTGTCATGGTTTAGCAAGGAGTTGCTTTTGCTTAGTAACAGGGGGAGCGGGTTGCAGTGAAGAACCGGTAAAAGTTTTTTAGACTCTCCCCCGACTCCTGGGTTCAGACCCACGCCCCGGCCCGGCTGGGCCAATCTGGCGCCTCTGCGATCACTATTTAGGGATGGGAATTTGAGGTGCCAGGCAGGAGGTGTAAGAGTGGTACAAGATGGAGGCGACCATGCGGACCCCACAGTCGGAGAAGGAGGAAGGATGGAGCATCAGACCAGAGACCCCTCTGCAAGCCGTGGTGAGAGTGCAGCCGGTACCCCTGCAACCTATGGATCAGCAGCAGCAACTTCATGTGAGTGTGCCCGGACGGGCCAGAGACTGTGTGGGAGAGGCGGTCATGGCACAGGACATGCTGGAGAGCCTGTGCACCGCAGAGCAGCCCCACACGAGAGGCAGAGAGGAGCAGCAACTTTTGGGACAAATGAGCATCGGTGCAGCCCGTGCAGGGCTTTGGGACAAATGTGCGTCGGTGCAGCCCGTGCAGGGCTGCCATGTGTGTGTGGTACCTCACGGACTTGCAAGGAGGACTGGTGCGGAACCCACTTGCCCTGAGGTTAGACAAACGGCAGAAGCCACCAGGAACGGACTGACTGAAACCCCCACTCCCTGCCCCCCTGGGCCGTTCAGGGGGGACGGAGGTATAAAACACCGGGATCAGGGCTCTGAGCCCGGGAAGAGGAGAGGGGTGGGGAGCAGGTGGTCTTAAAGGGCTGGTCGGACTCTTCATCTCTGTACCATTCTGTGTTGTTTTGTTTTGGTTCTGTTTTGGGGTTTTATGTTTTAGTTGGTATTAAATTGTTTTCTGTTTTCTTCCCCAAGCCGAGTAGCCTGGTCTGTTTTGTCCTGCACCTTAAGCGGCAATTAAGCCCTCCCTGCCCTTTAGCAATCCTTAAGTCTTCGGTACTTGAGGCTAATCATGGTCTTTTGTTCCCTGATGGGCCTAAACCATGACATATGGGTACTTTCTTCCAGTCCTTGTAATGCTGAGTGCAAGTGATGTGTCTGATGAGCCAGGTCTGTTCCTAAATGCCCCTTAAGAATTCAGGGCTAAAATATCACAAAAATCTTAGTTGAGAAGTGAACTAGAGCTGCCTCAGGGCCAAAATATGTGTTTCTTACTATTTGCAAGTACCAAAATGGAAGTATCATGCAAATAGTAATGCATGGGCACATCCACAATTGCATGCTTTTATGTTCTAGATGATCTCTAAAGGTCCCTTCCAACCCTACCATTCTATTCTATGATCCTACGTTCTAGTATTTTATGTGCATATATTTCTCACTGAGCAACAACATCCTCCCTTCCCTCAAAGTATTGGAGAGAGTGAAAACATCATGATTTATGCTGTCCAGTAAATTACTGAAGTGAAACTTCATGTGCATGAATTGTGTGATTCCCAACAACTATTCTCATAGGGAGAAAAGGGGAATCTGCCTTTTTGGTAGGCTGAGAGTTAATAATCAGTTTAATTTGCAATCTCCATTTCTTCAAAGGAGTTGCTAATACATGTTTGTCTCCTCTTTACCTCCCACTCCTTTCCCCTAGGACTAGTGAGAGACACAGACAGCACTGATCACAGAAGCAAAATTGTAAAGGAGGGAGGAAATCCCTCGTGGAAACTCTTTAATCTGCCTCTGGAAAGGGCAATTTGTGTTAATAGGACAAAACTGTAATGTTTAATATTAATTATAGGGATTTAGGGAGGAGCATCTGAAGGGTGGAAGCAGAAAGTAGGCTGGGGAGGAGGGGAGATCCAATTGCAATAGTCTTTTACTGGAGTAGGAAATAGAGCAGCCAGATGAGCCCTGTCTCCTCTTTTCAGCGAGGGGAAGATTATCTGGACCACATAGCCGTTAAATTCTGGTAGCAGGGAAGCTTCATGACTTGCAGACAGACCTAGTTTCTCTGTGTTTTCCTGATGGGGTTAGTGGAGATTGCAGAGTTCAAATAATAGTAAGTGTAAAAGAGGAGAAAAGGTATATGGATTGGATTTCATGCCGTGGAAGTCTCTGTTAACCAGAGCTCTGGAGTGTTGCACCACATACAGCCCTAACACATTTAAAGTACCATAGTAAGTCCAGCTTGAACCTAGGGCTCTGTCTCGAACAGGGACCAATAGTGGATGTTGAGGCAGGGGGCTATGAAGAGGGCAAGCAATTAAAAATGCTGCCTGAAATCTCCTGCAGAATTTCTGGGCGAATGTGTGACAAGACAAAAGGTGTAAGGCAGAAATCCCATTGGTTCCAGGGCTCAAAAGGTTACGTGCTACTGTCCCCTTGGCTCCTTTTGCTATGCTCTTTCCCCATACTTACTGAGCTTTTCATTTTCTTCAGGACCCTGAATTGGGAGGCATCAATTTTCAACTACTATTGCTTCTCTATGTGGTCATGCTTATTCTTTGTCTCAGTGCTTTATCTGTTTGAATGCTTCCAAAAATCCAAACAGTATTTAAGCCAAGTTCCCCCAAAACACATCAAGATGGCTTTAATTACAATCACCCACTCAAGCCTTTGTGTGACAGTTGAGGATATTCTCAGGTTATGGACAACAGGTGACATTGAATTACTGTTCTCTGGTGCAACATGAGCACACAGACCCTCACTGACTTCTAGTTGAGAAAAGAAATGGTGCAACTAGGGGGTTAGTTGGCTTGTTTGGACAACGATACATCCAAGGAACCTAACATTGTACACAGGCTGTCTTTAGATGTTCAAAACAAAGCTAGGGAACAAAACGAGGTTTAACAGTGCATGTGTAGGTTAGGCTACATAGATGTGGCTGCATTGCCATGTCCTTCTGAGTGGAAACAGTCTTCTTCAGCATGCTACTGTCTCCATGATTCAATGGGTTACTTGACAACGATAGTCAAACACCCTGAGAGCAACTGTCTTTCAACAGTCATGTCTTTTGGTTCTGACCTGAAAATGGGGCACTGAGGGGGCAAAACCCTCTGGTCTAACATATTCAATACCCTGAAGTTTCTTCTTTGATTTTGGACCCTTCGATGGCATCAGCTCATGACTGTGATGAAAAGCTTGTTTCTAGTGTAGCGCAAGCCTGCTCTTTCTTGATATAACTTATCCCATTGTAAAAAAAGGGAAAGGGTTGTGTTTTTTTTTGCTTTTAGTAACCTAAAATAAGACAAGTGGAAAAGAATCCTGATGTTTCATTCCAAGGCTCATCTGTGTGGCTTGTGGGGCCAATGTCAAGCAAAGGGATGATGTGGGCAGCTTAGCTGGGCTTGCAAAGATTACCACAGAGCAAAGGAGGAGGAATGAGTCTGAGTGTAGCAGGAACTTCTCATGCTCATCCCTTGCACATCTGAATTAATGCAGCCCTATCAGTTTCAGCTCTTGCCTCTGCTGCTCCTGTGAATGCTGTGTTTGGTTTTCATTTCTTTTACCCAAAGTGTGATAAAAAGCTGATGTCAGCTGTTGGGTAGATAAATATAGGAAGGTTTGCTATCAGACATTTAGAGTCTTGGATACAAATAAGCAATTTTTCTTGAAAAAAACCCCAAACCCATATAAATGCTCCTTTGCCAATGAAGCATTTCGGTGATTTTTTCCCTTATAAGCTGGATGAACATGAGCTGGATTTCAGCTGACCTTTAAATTACCTCTATTTTATCAATTCCATTTTATCAGCAGCTCTTTAGAGAGAACGAGTCTCTATTTGGAATTAATAGAATCCTTCATTGCACGAATCTGACATAGGCTTGAATAGCCCAGCCAGAGTGTATTTTTCCAGAAGAGATCACATCTGGAGCAGAGGAGTACACTGACAAGTAGGAAGGATGTTAAGTAGGGTTGTGTTTGCCCTAATTTGCCCATGTTTCTTACAGAAGAAAGTTCCTCACAGGAAAATAATGATAGTGGCATAAAATCCAGATTCATTTTTCACTCTTCAGGGGACTGAAGATGAACTATCTCTTTGGCATCCAAGAATGAAAGAAAATAACTTCCTAAATTCTGGAGATAGAAATCAATTACCTGTGTGAACAGGTTGGATCTGGGGATTTGTAGGGCATGACACTGGAGATTTTTGTGGTGCCTAGTGCTGTTCTGTTACACTCTACCAAGGCTGACATGTGCAGTAAACATGGTTGGATGTGGAAGAAAATGTAAGTGGCCAAATGTAGCCCTTGAAGTGAAGTGATTTCCTGGAGAGGAGCATGGGGTCTGTAGAAGCTCTCTCCCTCTCGACCTTTGATCTAGCTCTTGTTGACATCATTTCTGGGGTATAAACAGATCCTGGGAAACATTGAGGCTTTGCCACTGCCCTCATATAGCACATCAGATTCAATCCATCATGGTAAATCCAATAATTTCACAGGGATATTGTGTTTAGGGAATGAAATGAAGCAGAGGAGCTCTTGCAAGGATCAAACCTGCTTGCCTGGCCACAGCAGAGCTGGGGATAGATTCTATGTTTGTGCTGTTAAATTTCATCAGTCTTATAAGGGACAGCTCTTGGGACTTGTAGGATGCAAAAAGGAGTTGAAAAGCTGGTATGGGTTTCCAGTAGAAAGTTCTCTTGTATTTAGTTGAATGTTTTTCCTGATCACCCTTTTATTGTGTGATTAGTCACTAGTGTATATGTGGAAGGATGTTTTCTTGTTCTGTAGACTATGTTTTGTTATATCAGTCCCTGGTAGCTACATCTATGCACAAGTTGAACTTTTTTTTTTTCCTTTTAGTTGTGCTATTCATAGAATCATAGAATGGTAGGGGTTGGAAGGGACCTTTAGAGATCATCTAGTCCAACTAGATTAGGTCACACAGGAAGGCGACCAGCAGGATTTTTACAATCTACAGAGGAGGAGACTCCACACTTTTCCTGGGCAGCCTGTGCCAGGGCTCCCTCATCTGAAATTGTTTGTGTTCCAGCTTCTTTTCATTACCCCTTGTACTGTCACTAGATGCAATACAAAAAAAAAAGGATGCCCCAATCTCCTGACATCCACCATTTAGATATTTGTAAATATTAATGAGATGCCCCCTCAGTTTCCTCTTTTCTAGACTAAATAGCCCCAGTTCCCACAGCCTTTCCTCATAAGGAAGATGTTCCAGTCCCCCGATCATCTTGGTGGCCCTGCGCTGGACTCTCTTCAGAAGTTCTCTATCCCTCTTGAGCCGGGGAGGCCAGAACTGGACACAGGACTCCAGATGAGGCCTCACCAGGGCAGAGTAGAGGGGGAGCAGAACCTCCCTTGACCTGCTGGCCACACTCATCCTGATGCATCCCAGGATGCCATTGGCCTTCTTGGCCACGAGGGCACATTGCTGGCTTATGGTTAGTTTATTATCAACCAGCACTCCCAGGTCTCTCTCTGCAGAGCTGCTTTCCAGCAGATCAATCTCCAGCCTGTACTGGTGCATGGGGTTGTTCCTTTCCAGATACAGGATTCCAATTCGATTCTGTGCCATTGATCACCACCTTCTGGGCTCTTTCACTCAGACAGCTCTTGATCCACCTCACTGTCCACTCATCCAAGCCACACTGCCGGAGCTTTCTGACGAGGATGTTGTGGGAGACAGTGTCAAAAGCCTTGTTGAAAAACTCCAGAGTGACTCATGTTCACAATGTCATGTGTTTTCTTTTAGAGTCATTTTCATATTGATCTTTATATTTATATAGCTGTATGTCACCTCTCAGGTTGGATCACCTTAAAGCTGCTCTAAACAGTGCTACTCCTGCATTTGGTGAGGAAGACAGAGTTTTATAATGGAGAAATATCCTGTTTATAGTAAATCTCCCTGTTTAAAAAATAGACCCATTTCAGCTTTTAATTTCATGATAAATTGTAGTGATTCATCAGGAAAGGAGGATTTATTAATAGAGAGGATAAGGAATGGGCTGCAGGGAGATATGAGAAAATAATTTTTTCAAACAAGGGACTTAGGGGAAAAAAATGCAGAGTGTGAAGCCAGAACTGAAATATTCAGAATCACTGCTATCTCTCTGTACCCCACACATCACCACAAGGACTTTCTGTCCTTGTCTCAGATTTGCTAATTTAGGTTAGATTTATACTGTAAATGATCCAAGAAGAAAAATACCTAGGGATCCTCTGTATACTCTTCAGGTCAATGAACATGTCTCCAAATCCAGAACAAGCACAAAAGTATTTTAATATTCTGAGTGAGATAAATGAAACCATTTATGAATTTGGTTGAATTTATGGAATTGTTTCAGACAAAACTTCCAACTGTAAATAGAAAAATAGAAAATACTTGAGTTTTCATTTGGAAAATGGAATCTGGAATTCTAAGACCTGCTATTCACTTTGTAGAGAGAGGAACTCAGATTCAAATTGGTAGTAACTTGTCAAGTTAAATGTCTGTTCCTGCAAATTCCCATTAAATTTATTGGGGACAAAAACTGGGGATGAGACTTTCACGAAGTCACTAACAAAGTCCTTGTATGTAGGACATTTTGCTTAGATATGAAGGTGCTGTTCTTATTTCTCCAAATACAGGGGGAAAAATGATTCTGCATTTTTCCTTTTCTAGCAGGGCTTTTATTGAACAAGGGATGGGCAAAAGCTGTTAATCTTTCGAGAACATTTACCTCTTCAAATCCTTTGCTTCTCTCAGGAGAGACCGAGGTGGAATATTTTTGTCCTTTAGGACATTTGAAAGATTTAATTTGGCAGGTGAGATGCTTTAAAGCTTTGTTTTGGTGAACAACAACAATAAGTTCAGTTTTGCTAAGATTTTTGTACTGTCTTTCCTGTTTGGGCTAGTAGCTAACCTGGTTCCTCAGCACCCAACCACTTTCCATGCCCCAGTACCGGTTCTGTCAAGGCAGGCTGGTAGTAGCCCAGCATTTTTGTCTGCCACACTAGTGAACTGATGAATGATCCTCCTGGTGCTAGTTAACAAACAGTTATTAATCATACTTGCTTTCCATCTCCTTTGACAGAAGGAAAAGGTTGGGAGGTGCAGTACTTTGCTTCTCTTTTCCTCTGAGGAGGGGAGAATATTGGTCAGGGACAGACATCAGCTGCTGTAGTATGGGAAGGCTACCGATGTGTGTGGTGCTATTTAAGGAAACACAGATTAGTAGAAGAGAAGGAGAGGGAAAATCCCTCTATTAACAAACTCATTAGTGCTGGGAAAAGTCAAACCAAATTGCTCTTCAGAAAAGCATTGTCTAGCTGGATTTATTATTCTCTGTAATTAGGGCCAAAACAGGATGGAGTGTGGTACAAGCAGGGACTGAGAGAGAAAAAGTGGTCTATTCAAAGCCTAATTACTCAAGTTGAGAAGTGACATTTGCACCGAAGAGGGAATAAGATCACAATGCTATTACCTCACCTAAATGGCCTGTGCTTTGCTTGCGGACTGGCTGTAGATCAGAAACATTGGAGGGAGTGAGAAGGTTTAAAGGATTTGAGCACAACAGATGAGAGGTAGGATGCCTGGATGTGTTTGTATGCTGACAGTTGGGTTGAACCTGGGCATATTCTGGTAAAGTGCATATACATCTTCATTGAGTTATATGGACCTAGCAGCAACAGTAGCTCTGGGAACAATTTACAGACTGATAGAGGTCAGAGTTGGGCATCTTGGTGCAAAAAAAGAGCCTTTTGTGGAAGTGATCCCAAGCCTCAGCTACAGATATGGTTGGATACTGCGTTGCTTTCCAGGAACTCTCTTTGTGCCCAGTGCCCTGCAACAGCTGCCGTGGTACAGAGCAAGGAGCAAGAAGAGGAGCAGAACCTCCCATAGCAGGGAACATGTGTTTGGGCTTCTTGTGCCTGAGCTGAGCAGTCTAGACTGAGCTGCCAACAAAGTTGTACTTTGCAGAAAATGATGCAGAAGGAAGAAAAAACATGGATTCCCCAGAGAAAAATACCGTTTAGTCGTGGTGTGCCCAGGAGAGTTTCTGAAGACTGCACAAGTTGCAAAAGCTTTTGTCTCTGCCTCTTCAAATGCAGCTGCCTGGAGGGTTTCCTTTGAAAGAGGCTTTTTGGTGTGTTTCTTTCAAGTGGCTTGAGTTGTGTTTGAGCTGCAGGTGGCCAGCTGGAGTCTGAGCACAGTGTGCTTGTACGGGCTGGGCAATTCAAACTCCCCGAGTTAGAGAGGAAACATCAGAGATATTTAAGGCTTATTGGTGCCTGGATGTGGCCCTGACTATGAAACCACTGTGCAAATAGAAACTGCTTTTGTCGGAGAAGTATAAGACTCTCTGTGGAGATTCATGGCTGGCTTTAAAAATAACTTTTTAAAAAATGTAAGTTATTGATCACAAAAGAATCACCTTAGTTTGAGTCTTTGAGTTTAGCAGTGTCTGTTTAAAGCAAAAAAGGTAATAACAACTTAAGCGGATATCATTCCTTTACCCTTATGTCTCCTATCAGTATGCATTTATACTTTTCCTCTTGCAAATCTAGCTGACACTGTCCTTCTGTAGAAATTTCTAACCATCCCTTACATGTTTACTTCTCCATAGAGCCTCAGCCCCATGGCCAGCCATGGGTATGGCAGATTGGAAGCTCTGTAAACTCTCTATGGTCTGTTTGAACATCAGTAGCTGTCCTGAGACTGTTTTGAAATCTGCTGCAGAACTCTGGAATTTTCTGTTCCTTGGCTGATGCTACAGGAGTTGTTCTGAGCCAGAGAAAGATCCAGCTATGAAATGCTGGTCTCCAACAGTATCAGAAATGGATGCTTGTGGGAGAATTGGAAGAACAGGAAAGGGTTTCCAGCAGTTTACAGCTCAGAAACTGCTTAAACCAGAAGAATTATCTTTGACTTGATGTGTCTTTTTTTCCCCTGAACTTGTCCATCTGCTTTCTGAATCCTGGTAAGCATTTGACATCCTGAGCCTCCTGTGGCAGGTAGTTTCACAGCTTAACAAAGTACTACATGAAGCTTCTCCTCTGATCTGCTTTGAACCTGTCACTTGCTAGTCCATTTGATGCCACTTTGTACACTGGGAGAGATGGCTGAACAATTTCCCTCTTTACAATATTATAAATTTCATACCCCTGCTCAGTTATCTCTTTTCTGCTCTTCTGAGTGCTAGACTGCTTATGTATTTTTTTGTGCAGACTCAGGGAGCAGAAAGTAGGTTGGAAAACAAGGCTTGGCTAGAGCCAGCAAATACATTGCTGTACAGACTACAGACTGGACGGGAATTTTCTTACGTTTCCCTCTCTTGGACCTCTCACCAGGAGGCAGCTGCTGTCTGAGCTGCAGATAGCCTGTGTGGCAGTAACCGGCCCTGATGGAATAGTCGGAAGCAATAGGGATAACTTCTGTCCAGATGTCACATTGATCTGCATGGAGGGAAGGGAATGTCTGTTCAGCAGGATGAACAGAGTTCTCTCCCAACCCATTAAAGCTCAGTTTCCCATGAAGTGCCAGACACACGTACGCACTCATTCAGTCACTCACGCCTGGAAAGGAGCAAAGTCCTCATGCTGTTCTCTCTGGCGCTGACCTGCTTTGACACTGTCACTAAGCCTGTGGGCCATTATGGATAACATAAATATCCATAAGGCTACTCAATTAGCTCTGTGTCTTGCAGTTGTACAGTTCCCATTGCTGTCACAGCTGAATACCTTCCATAGTACCTTACAGCAGCATGTGACAGGCCCCAGCATTACTTGCATCATTCAGAGGAGACCCATAGGGGCCTGGAGCCTATGGTTAAGAGAATAGCTGGTAATACTAGAGCTGTGGCAGAGTTTGACAGAAGCTATGTTTTTCAAAAACATTTTTCCATGGGTGGGGAATATAGTTGTGGCAAAAAAGACACTGCATCAAACCTCTCAAAGCCTAGACTCGAAAATATCTTTAACAGCTTCACTTCATGGAGGCTCTCTTTATAGAGGTAAAGACATATTATGGTAGCAGGCATCAACTTCAAGAGAGATGTTGGTATGCAGCTGGGCTCCCTCGGAGCTATTGAAATACTAGATTTTTTTCTCAGCAGATAAAAGCTAGTATTTGTGCAAAATTGTGCTGAAGAGAGTCACACAGCTTCAAAGTGGTTTACAAAACCTCCACTTTAGCCAGGCAGTATGTCTAATGGTGAAATGAAGAGTTCATAAACCTTATGGCTCTTCACCTTATGGTGAAGCTGGCTTCCTGGTCTCACATCTGCTGTTCCTGTCTGTATGAAGCAGCCCATATACAGCTCAGTGCTTCTATTGCAAATTGTGCTTGAAAATATCAGCCTGTCTCCATGAAAGGGGATGTGGAGGAAGTTGCTCTGTCAGTTGAACCTCAAGCATTAATTGAAACTGATGTAGATATGGCCTCTCAGCAGCACTGGTAAGAAGCAAGTGGTTTACAGAAATGTTTCTTGTACACCTCATTACAGTTTTCTCCTGGGCTTATGGCTCTGAGGTGTTTCAGAAATGAGGACGTGCATGTGGAAGAGACATTTAGTGCAATTTCCCATGGTAAACTTGCTGAACTCCCATGCTTTTTTTACCATGACTGAGTACCTAGACATCTTTACAGAGGATTTGTGATACTGTCTACTTTGTTTTACTCTTCATCATCCTAGATCTACAGTGTTTGATTTCATAAGCAACAGTCTTAGAGAGTGAATTGAGAGAGCTCTATGTTCAGATCTGTTAACTTGATACATACCTGTTCTTAGGATGGCTTTGGTGTGCATAATATCCTTCATAACTGTCCAACAGGGATGTAGAATGTTGATCTGAAAGCATCTCACTGGCATGTTCCATCTTGTGCACTACAAAGTGGTCTCCAGCAAAGATTTGATGCTGCTTCTGACACTGCCAGCACTGCTTGATCTTACTGGCCTATTTCCTTGTCTCAGTTGTACATGTGCATGTTGCCCACAGATGCTTCTTCTTGCACCCTACTCTTCCTCTGTTTGGTGGAAAGGAGAGCTAGAGACAGAATGTTTGGTAAGCCAAAAGTGCTCTGGAAAGTGTGTCATTAAAGTGCAGGCTGCAGATAATTCAGCAACGTGCAGTCTCATACTTTGTTGCCCACTTAAGTTACATGCTGAATGTGTGAATTCTGTGTTTGAGTCTCATTCCTGCACAGAAATGCAGTCTTGCACATCTACTTCATCATCCTCTTAGATGGTGTCAACTCTGCATACATTTCCCTATGGTGCTGTTTCTCTGGATATGTCTATGCTGCAGCATAGACAGCTTTAAATTAACTTGCTTGGTTCTTTGTAGCTGTCATACATTTTGCAGCAGTTTGGTGCTTGTCTCCATGCTGCTGTGTTAACGGGAGTGCTGTGTACCAGCCTCGGTGTTTAAATCTACAAGTGCTTCTGCTCTGGTGGGGTGGTGATAGACTGTGGCTCAGGTTCACTGGCTGCCAGAGCACAAGCCTTATGGCAACTGCAACTGTGTAACAACACTTTGCAGATGATATTTGTGCTCTTGTGGGTCTGTATAGCTAACACAAGTAACGGCCACAATGAAGACCTTTCAAGCAGCATCAATATGCTCCCTTCAGAGTTCCCCTGCAGGTGCTTGAAACTATCCTCTCACAGCCTTCAGATGGGTTTAGCCCATCTGTGTAGGTCAGAAAAGGTTGTGTCTGCAGCCTGGCAGTTGCCAATGAAGTATATCACACTCAGGGGTGCTATTGTGGAACAGTCTCTGTGCTAACCATGGGGTGCTTTGCATATCCCTGGTACCTCCAGGCTTGAGAGATGGGAACCCTTTCCAAGTGCATTGGTTAACAACTCCAGTGTTAGCACCTTGGACTTGCAGTTCGGCCCTCATCTTTCTCAGTGTGTCTTGCAGCTCAGTGAATGTATAAGCAGGCAAAAGCTTTCTGTCTCTGTAATTCATTTAACATTAAGGAGACTTGGTGAGATCTACTTTGTGTGGTGGTGGATGCTTGTTTCTGTTTGGAGATGTGTCTGTGCCGCAGGGCGCTGTCGGACAGGAGGTTTGGCAGGGTGGATTACTGCATTGTGGAACTCACCTGGTGCTTTGCAGAGGCACCGCTGCAGGGATTGGGTGCAGCACTAGCTCAGACATCCCCTTGCATGGTCCCAGGAGAATCCTGCAGCTGTCTCTCCCTGTCCCTCCTCTCCAACCTTAATTTAACACAAAACTCTTATTTCTAATCAGTTTTGCTTTCTGAAGTCATGTCTGTACAGCACTGAACTGTTTCCAGAGATGCTCTGAGAGTACAGTGAGAGGGAAGGGAGACCAATTTCTTACTGATAATATCTATCTTTAACTTTAGAAATATCCCAACCTCTGGAGATGTGCCTGTGCTGGTAGAAGGATGGTTTATGTTGGTCCGGTTCCCCTAAAACACTCAAAAATTGAAAGGAGCGTAATGCAGAAAATTACTGTCTTCGCTACAAAAGCAGAGCATGACTCTGTGTTTTCTTATATTTTCTTCAGGGATAAGGGAGTTAAGAGATGATTTATACAAAAAGAAAGGGAGAGGAAGAAACAAAGGACCAGTGCAATACAAATGAGGCTGAAATCCCCACATTATGGAACAGTTGCACAAACTAGTGGGGCAGAGGACAGAAGAAATGAGGTGTTGAACTTCTGTAGAGCTGAATGCCTATCAGGCAACTGTAATTTTTGCACTCACACTTACTAGTCCAAGTGTTCAGAAAGGATATGGCATAGTAGTCAAGGGGCTTATTCACCCTCTGGAAAACACAAGTTTTCCAGCTCCAGACAACAAGCCAGAAATGAGAGAGGGTGAACCAACACATGGGGCCTTGCAAGGTTGCCATGAAGCCACCATGCAAAGGCATTGTAAGGGACTGAGGGAGACAGCAGGAAATTTATAGTGATGATGTGATACTTTTGAGGAGAAGGCTGTTTGAGTTCTGAATGGTTTGATTTTCTGTAGGATCTGATGTATCTTGTCTGCTTTTCTGACAGAAACAGGACCCAGAGCTAGAAACTTCTGCCAAATAATGTGTCACAGTTTCTGTTTTCTAATCAAGTTCCTACTGCAGCCCATCAGACACTAATAAACACAAATTCTCTTCAGTCTCCATTCACATATGAGCTATTACCTTGTACTTCTGGGAATTCTATAGCTATATAGGTTCTTTTTGCAGAAAGAAGACATTTGTTCACATAATTTAAGTAGGGATAAAATAGATGTGTAGAGTTACAACACGACAACCTAAAGAATGACTTCAGTTCTCAAGATTTGTAGAGGTAAGCACTTAAAAAAACTTTGGTGAATGTACAAAATTGTTACAATATGCCCTTAAATTTGACACAGACTCCCTAGTTGTTTGCAAACTCTTCCCTTTGACTAGATCTTGACATCCATTAGTCTTGGTGTTCAAGAGGCCATTTAAAGTCCATGGTATCATTAGTGGACTTGAACTGCAAGAAATCCAGACCGAATTATGTCTAGACTATTATGAAGACGGTGAAAGAAATTAGGCATTTCTGATGGCTTCATACTAGCAATGCTTCTGAAACTGGCTTTCTGTTTGTGTATTTGTGAGCTCTGTGCTGTCTGTGACTGGCTTTGAGGGGGAAAAAAAGACATTTCTGTGCATGTTTGTGGATGCTGTTCAATAGCACAATGTATTTAGACAGGTCTCTGCTCTTATTCTTGTTTATATATCTTCCTTTTCTTTTTAATTCTTTTTTTTTCCCTCCTTGAATCTTTGATTCCAAGGTTTGATTGCAACACATATGCTAAAAGCTCCTTCCCCCCACTGTTGCGGCGGAAACAGACTCATTAATGGACTCATTAATAATCTCCAGCCGGACACTACCCAGGGAGATCTGTGCTCTGAGTTAACACGGCTGTGGCTACCTCTGCCAAGTGGACATCTATTATTTTCTCACCTCAGCCTCAGAGATGGCTCCCCTGACAGAAGCACTTTGCTATACCACAATACCCAGAGATTGCTGAATATTCATTGTGTCTGACTGCCGAAAGCGCTTCGCCAGCATATGGTGCTGGAGCCAAGATGTTTTATTACCTCTTGCCTTTTGCTTTCCTCAGAGAAAGTAGTATGGCTTATATTGTCAGTTCAATTAACTTTCTCATCTGAGCTCCTTCAGTTGTGCTTTGTTTTGGGAAGAGAAACAGAGGGGAAAACTCTGATTTAGCCTTAGTGCTTTGGTTCCGTGAAAGTGAAATTTAGAGTCCTGTTATCCTGCTGGATGATTGATTAAAGAAGACAAGCCTTTGAACTTTGTTTCAAACAAGAGGTGGTTGTAATAACTGTAGTCTTCTGCTTTGTATTTCCCCATATGAGGGAGGAACTCCATTTATCTCTCTGTCACATGGAAATTGAGGGATGTAGGGGACCTACATTCAAACAGCATCAGCCCCAGGTCCTCTCTGTACCTCTCAGAATCACATATGGCCATATGTGTTTCTTACTGAGACTTAAAACTAGCTCATATTGCTTTTTGGAATTCTAGACTCATTAAAGGTGAGCAGCAGAAATGACCCTACAACTACATTGTGGGATCATGGTCTATAAACTCCATCTTCTAGAGAAGTGAATATCAGTTGCATGATATTTCCCAACCCACCATGTTTGCTGCTGATGTAAGAACATGAAAGTTGCTACACAGAGACAGTCTGCAGGTCCATCCATGCAGGATGTTGTCTGCGATCAGCAGTAAAGAATCATTAAAAAGAAAATATGAAACTGGATATATACATGGTGAGCTTTCTTCCGTTCTGTAGAAGCAAATGCCAAATCCTTGTGGCCAAACAGCTGTGTACTCTTACAGGCTTATGCAAATTTACAAATTTCCACTTTTGTCCAAATCCTCTTTTATTCACTGCCATTGTAAGTAAAGAAAGATAAAAAGAAAAATTGAAATGCGTCTTTGATCATTATGTAATTACTTGAGAATTTATCTTCGTGTTTGTAGAACATTACTTTAAAAAGCAGTTTTTCCTTACAGCTTCCCTGCCTGTGGTTTGAGCCAGAGTTCAATCCTTTCCTCTGGCTGAACAGGTTCAAACCTGCTTTAGTTGTTTCACACAAGACTTTCCTATCAATGAAGTTGTGGGTAGGGTTTTTGGGTGTGTAAATGAAGACAAGAATTCGTGCTTCAGTAGTTATACTTCATGTGCAATACTTCAATATTCAGCAAGGGAAGGAGCACGTCTCTACCCTGTGTAGGGCAATCCTGCATCTTCTGAGAAGCCTACATACCACTTCTGGTAAGCAACAGCCCTGGGATATTTGTGACTTGCTTGGTGGTTTGATATATTCTTGACAAATCAAATGTGAATTCAAATAGCTTTAGATAGAAGAGGGAACTGAAGCCTGCAGTCTAAGGCATGAAAGAAAGCAATGTTATTGTTTGATGTATGTGGTCTTTAATGCCTATATAACGCATATGTCTTGAATCACTGATAATCTGATACGCTGTGTCCACTCTTGTGTTACGTTTTGGTCTTTCATGAATTCCTTTTAAATTCAAGGACACAACCAATGAATTCAGGATTTGCACTTCCTGAGATGTATTTAACTCTGTGCAGTTGTTAAGGCTCCGTTGCATTGATCATGACATTTTTCACTGATTGCGTAATGAGATTTGACTTTCTACTCTTCCTTGTTCTGCAACTTGTATTTTCCCTTCTCAGAAGGAATTTAGCTTAACAATAAACATGGGAATGGAATGACAGATGTATCTTATCTCTTGGATACTCTGCAGAGATCTCTTCACACGAGATCTTATGTGCAAGCAATACAGGTGGGAAGATCTACATGAAATTAATACCAGTGGTGATAGTTATGTGGTGATTTTGTTTAATACTACTTTAGACAGGGGATCTGTAGTCAAATTATCTTGACATTGCTGTTGTAAGAAGTTAATTCAGAACAATTCTGTCATGTTTTACTCTCTGTAGATCCTAGACTCAAACCTCTTCCATTAATGAAACCAGCCATATCTAGTTCTCAGCTCAGCATGTATTCCTTCACAGTTGGAAATGAAATTATTTATGAAAATATTTGAAATATTTTGGAAACATTTTCCTCACACTTAAAAACTGCCTATCAGGTTGTTTATGGAAAATCTCTTCTAGCTATAGAAGCAAAAATGAATGAACTATGTGTGTCTGGCTACAGGCATCAGAGAATGCAGTTAAAGAGCTGGATTTTCTAGTTACTTATTCAATGTTTGCCTTCACTATATTTGTCCATACTTTGCAAAACGATAGGTTCATGTACTCTCTCTGCCAACCATATTAATATTTCAACATTACATAGCTAAAATAGACTTCTGTATTTGTTTCAGTATTAATTTTTTTCATACAGGTAAATACTGTCCTTAGCTCTATGGTGCTCTGTGGAGTACCTGTATTTTAGCTTGGCTCAAATTTCATCTCAGCTGAATTGGTCTGTGGATGAGATTTATGTTTTTGCTTTTCTATCATAGGCAAATCACAAACACACCTTGGGTTACAAGGTAACTACAGATTTCTCAAACAGTCAACATGATAGTTCTAAAATCAAGTGGAGGAAGTATATCTAGCAATAGACAATGTTCAAGTCTGCATGTAAATTTGCGTGGTATCTATGCACCTATGGTGATGAATATACTAAGATTTCTTACTTTGCCTCTAGTTCAACTAGGAATTTTGTTGTGCAATGCTGTGATGTGTAGATGTGCCAAGTAGTTTCTCTAATGACTTTTGGTAGCATGAAACCTTCCTAGGAGATCCCAAAGGTTTTCTTAAAACAGTTAAATGTACATGCCAAATTCCACAGAATTGCATAAAGATAGTCCATGAAAAGGACTATCCCAGGGCACGATCTGCAAGGTACTGGCACTTTTATTGACACTTGTAAAACGTCAGTCATATAACTCTGCTTGCTTTATCGATATTTATGGTGTTGCCAACCACTGAGCTTCTGTGCCTACATTTCCTCAATTTAGTGGTGTCCTCTCTCCCACCCAGTTAAATCAGTGTGATTGGATGTTTTTGAAACCTTTTCTATGCCAGACTTTTGTATGTTAAGCCTAGCCTCTACAATGCAGATTCGTGAAACTGAAGGCTCAAGGTAGTGCAGCAGCCCTGCCCTGAACATCAGCAGAGCTCAGGAAATTAAGAAGTCCTGCCTTGTTCAAACAGGGGAGCAAGATCAAGTTAGACATAGTGTATTCAGATGAAACTCTGCCTATCAGTCATTAATGGTGACATGGAAGGTAGAGCAGCCAGAGGTGTTTGTAAATTCAGTGGGAAGCTGATTTTACTAGTACATCAGGAGGTAGATGCTGGAGATCTACATTTATTGTCTCCTTCCACAGTGGATTCAGATTCTTTACCTGGAGAATTTTTTCATTATAAAAAAATATCAGTTTCTTTTGATGCAAAAAGCTATCAACAAAGAGTCCTCTGTGTACCTTAAGGTTATTTCTTTTTATTTTCTGAGCATCCTGCCCATGCTTAACACACACCAGTAAGACCAGGACCTAAGTTTGAACTTAATAAGTGTAGAAGAAGCTGCAGCCCCAAGTTTAGACAGGCTTGACTGCCAGCACCACTACATGGGTCTCTTACATGAAGCAAGATGCAGGAAAGCAGAGCAACACTGTGTGAAGGTATAGAAATGTGTTCTTCATTACTGAACCAGATTGAACATGGAAATGGACAGGTCTGATAGAAGTGAATAAGCCACACTGTCAAAAAGAAAGACTGTGTCTGGACTGCTGAGGGTCAGGCTATGGAGAATTTAAATTTAGTCATATTTCAAGTTTCCATTTTAGACACTTTAGCACTGGAAATTTACTGCCATTATGTGAATCTTAAGCTCCAATTTAATTCAGAATTACCCATGGGATCAAGATGTCCTTAGATTTTATTTAATTTTTTTCCCCTGGGACAAAAATATTAAACTTTTGAAGGAGCAATGCCAAGCTTGTACCTTTTATGAGTCAGTGTATTTTTAGCTAAATCACAACAGCTACATTATCCTTTTTTTTTGCTTTTGCTTTTTTTCCCCCTCTCCTCCTCATGCCAAACACAAGATTTTTCCTTCAAAAAGAATTTTTGAATAAAAGCCACTTCCCTTTATCAGTAAGGAATTAAGCTCCTGTGGGGATCCTTTGATTTCTTCAGTGTACTAAAGGTAGGGCACAGGGGATTTTTAATTTCATGGTTTGATATTTCAGAGGCGATGAACACTAGTGGTTAGATCAGCTGACAGTGAACTAGAAATCACGACATTGTGTAGCTTTTGTCAAGTCCTTTAGGTATTCTTTTGCCTTATTAACCCCTTCTGATAGGATGTTGTTTATACCCTACTTGAAAATGGGGATAAATTTTCACAAATCGCAAATTCACTAAAACTTAGCAAAAGATTATATGTCATTTAAAGTACAAATACAACAAATACAAAAGGGGATGGACAGGATTTCTTCAGGGATTAGTGCTACTAAACCATTGCTCCAACTCCATCTTGTTCAAATCACCCCAAGAATGGAGTGTACTCTCTGAGGTTAACTGGGGACACTCAGACTAAACAAGTGTCTTCTCTCATGAAGAAAAGTGTCTTCTATGAAGTGAGACACATGGATAAATGGGTGTTCTGGGACTACGTTTTGTACTGTCATGTCCCATGTTGCACTTGTGTATAGCTAGAAGAGTTCATTTCCAGGCTGGCAATTTTCCACTGTCCTAAAAATCACCTAAAAGGCCAGTATGTTTTTGGTGGTTAGTTGTTTCATTTTTGTTTTGTTTTGTTGTTTTTTTTTTTTCCCCCTTCTTTTCCCCAAAACCACTCTGTGTATGTAGCAGAACTGGAAAGAAAAGATTTGGTGAATAACCATCTCTCATTAAAATCCACTTCTTTCTATGCTCCTATAGCTCCTGTCCTGGAGGCTTTTGCTCTTCGTGACCCTGAAATTACAGGAACAATGGTTTCACACCATATGAAATGTCTGTGATGCCATGGACTGCTTTTAAAAGCAATCCGCTCTTCTCTGGGATGATCATTAAAATTCCATCCTGAGAGTGGTTTGAGGAAGGGGGTTTTTAGATGCCATAAAATGTATAAGTAGCACCAGTCAAAAGATGGGGCAACAATTTTATGAAGGACTTTATTCTGAATTTTCAGAATTAGAGTCTACAAAATCTTGAGGAAAATCAATTTTACTTTAATGGTTCTTATTTTCAGAAATAAGATGTGCCCAACGTCTTAGTCCAAAACCAGATCTCTGAAAATGGTTTTGGCAAAAGTGTACAGAAATCTTAATGAAAAGAAAAAACAGAAAACCAAAACACCCCCTCAAAATGGGTGCAGTTTCCCAGAAGAAAATTTCCACCTTTCAACAGAAAATACTTTATTCATTCTGATGCATACACTTATGTTTATGATTTAGAAATTATTTAGACTTTTATTGCACTCCATATTTTAATGACCAATTGACATTTAACTACCTTGTGATTACTAAATGCATTTAATTAAGCTTTCTATTCCTTCCTTCCTCGAACAAAAGAATTCAAGACACAATAACAAAGCCATTTAATCTCCTTGTACCAGGACTGAGTCTGCTTCTGCTGTGCATTGAAAATCAAGTTTGTTCAGTGTTCCTATGTGAAATGAAATATGGGATAAATATTTACTAGGTTTTAAAAAAGTAATTTAGAAACTTCTGCTGCTTCCATTAACACTTGTGGGGTCTGATTTTTGTGTGTTGCTGACTTCATGCCACTGACTTCAGGGGAGTTGCTCCTCTTTATGCCTACATGTGGGGAAAAAAATTGTTCTTACTCTTGCTGGGGAAGACAACATTAGATCTAGCCAATATGGCTGCTTGCTTATTTGCAGCCTGAACAAGGTCATTAAGGTGATGGAAGACGCACTCATACCTTATGGGTATCCAAGGTGCTTTGAGTACAGTTTGCTGCAGAGCTATTCAGCATAGCTGGCTGGGGATGAGCAATTGCCCAAGAATACTCAGTCAGCTATTACAGAGGTTTGCTTACCTCCATAAAGCCTTCTTAAGCCTGGCACAACAGTTGTGGTACCAATATCGATCTCAGGCTTCAAACCTATCAATGGAAGAAGGAGAACCCTCATTTCTGTAGATTCTCTTGCATATGGAGCCTCTAACTTGGGCTCTTACAGTGCAGTCTAACCTCCACCTCACTCCTCTAGCAGTGTGATTGACAAGTAGCTAATAGAGGATTGTGATTTCAAAATGAGACTAAGCAGTGGGAGCAGATGAGTGTTTAAATAACAAAGAGTCTCTTTTTATGCAAATGTCCCAAGCAGTAAAAAACAAAGAAAGGATCTCATCCCTCTCTTACCCTCTGAGAGCCTGGGAAATGTAAGCAAATTGCTCATACATGGAAGAGGAGGGGTTTATTCTCTCCTAGCAGCCATTGTGCATTCTGCAAGAAAAGCAGAGAAGAGGTGGTGAACACAAAACTTCTCTGGAGCCTGGCTTGGAGGGATGAAAAGTAAAATAGGAGACAAAGTAGGAGTGAGAACTTTAGTTCCTTCCAGCATTCTCCCTCTACCCTCTTCTTTGGTCAAAGCAGCTCTAGATTTATTTGCCCCCTTGCTCTCTTGGAGAAGGCTTACTTGCCTCCAGAATCAGAGGACTGTGTAAGTGCAGCAACAAAATCCATGCCAATAATGAGGGAATAGGAAACAGAAAAACTGGATTAAAAGGCATCTTTCATCGTGGGAGAGTTCTTCCCTTCTCCATTAAATTGAAATAGTCACAATGCAGAAGGAGGGTGAAAGCATATGAGCATCAAAACAGAGCACAAAACCCCAACAGCCTTCATGTCTTTGAGAGAGAATATTGTGAATGATGTGACTGGCTTGTGCCCATGCTGGGGGCACAGGGTTAATTACATCTGATGTAGCATCCAGGTAATTTTGAGTGGGAGAGTCTGTGTTGGAAGACTAATGAAAGCTGTCTGAAGACAAATTGGTTACAAACCTAGAACCCTTTCATTCTCTAAGAGGCACAAAGCTCCCTCATTTCTTTTAGAACTGGTAGGAAATCAGTCTCTGAGGTAGCTAAAGCCTGGGCTCTTACTGAAGATATGAGTCAGGATCCATGTATGTGAAAAGTGAAAAAGTCTCTGTCTCAGCTGGGAATATGCTGCTGAGCCCCTCTTGCTCTCAGCATCCTCCCTTCACCTCTGCAAGGGGAATTTTCTTCTAGGCTCTGCTCTGTCTATAGCCCCTGGGTTTGAGGAAGGGGGATTAAAGGGTCAGAATAAAAACACAAGGCAACAGTAAAATATTCTCCACCTGACCTCCAGGCATCACTAGTTTGATGCCGTTATTCCTCAAGGAAGCTTTTATTCTAGCAAAGGACAGTGCTGTGAGTCACCCTCCCTCCCACACTGCCGCTTTTCACTGGAAAATGCTCTGTACCTGATAGAAAATCTTATCTGGCTTGCCATTTATTTACCAGCTATAAAAACATCAACAATTCTGTTAATGAGGGAGAAGATACTGCACTAGGAAGGTGATAATCTAGAGAGATATTTTTCTGCATAGAGACTTTTGATTGAGATTTGATTTTTGGAAAGGAGCAGGAAGAAGTTACTTTGAAGGTTGCAGAGGAAGTTCTTGTGAACAGGCTACTGGAATTTGATTAACTCTTCAAATGTTTCCAAATTTCAAATTTGGTGGGGAGTTGTCCCTACTCAAACGTGTGGGTTTTTTTTTGAGTGGATGTTCTTATTTACTGTCTACTTGTAAAGTCTCCCACACAATAGGTTTCTCTGCCCAGCTGACAAGATATTATCCCTGTAACGTTATGTAAACATTCTTGCTGTTCTGCATGCACGCACTTGAAATGCTGCTGGGATGGGGGAAGAAATCAGTAATTCAGAATTTCAGTAAAATCCATAGGCGGAGAGCTTCGAGCTGCCAGTTCCCATGGGCATCCAAATCCCCATGGCATCTTTGATAATCTCAGTTTGTAATTATTATCAGTAAACATTTTGCTGTTAGGAGCAGGTGAGTGTGGCTAGAAAGAACTGGCACACATCCAAGGAATTTATATGCCACCTTATTATCATAGTAACTGTATCAGGAATAGATGATGTGTTTTCTTGTTGGTTTTCACAGTGACTGAGATACAGAAAAGCCCATAGACTAACTAGAAATTTTGTCCATTTGGGTATTGAAATAGATATGTCCCATTTTTCAGGGTAGTACCCTAAAATACAGCTTTCCTTTCTGTTGTGATGTATCACAAGATAGATGGGTGATTTCAGTATATCTTTTTAATGGGATGTTGATCCTTCTTTATTTTTCTTAGAATCATAGAATGGTAGAGGTTGGAAGGGACCTTTAGAGATCATCTAATCCAACCCCTCTCCTCAAACAGGTCCACCTAGATCAGGTCACGTAGGAACATGTCCAGGTGGGTCTTGAAGACCTCCAATGAAGGAGACTCCACAACCCCTCTGGGCAGCCTGTGTCAGGGCTCTCTCACCTGAAGTGTAAAATAGCNAGAACCTCCTTCGACCTGCTGGACACACTCTTCTTGATGCATCCCAGACTGCCATTGGCCTTCTTGGCCATGAGGGCACATTGCTGGCTCATGGTTAGTTTATTATCAACCAGCACTCCCAGGTCTCTCTCTGCAGAGCTGCTCCCCAGCAGGTCAATCCCCAGCCTGTACTAGTGCATGGGGTTGTTCCTTCCCAGATGCAGGACTCTACACTTGTCCTTGTTGAACCTCATGAGGTTCCTCTCTGCCCAACTCTCATGCCGGTTGAGATCCTGCTGTTCTTCAAAATAATTTCTGAAACTATTCCTTCTGGAAATTAGGCATCTTGGAGCGTCTTTTTTTTTCCACAACCAAGTTTTCCTGCCTGTGTCATAGTAACCCATGTTATTTCCAAATGTGAATTTATTTCATTGTAATTTTGGTTTACAAGATTTTTAATCCAGCTTCATGATTTACCCCAAATGATCATCTGGTTTTTAAGTTTTATTTGTAATTAATCTCATGACATCTGAAACTAGAAAAGTGAAAGTGATGCAAATGACAGAAATGTCAACGTTATGAAATAAACAAAACAAAAAAAAAATCCCAAAGCACAAATTTGCAAAAGACCCAGTGTTTTTTTTCTTTGGAATGGATGTAATATTACTGAAATATAAAAATCATTTTCGTGCAAATAGCTTTCCCAAAGTGATTCAGTAGGGATGAAAAGGTTGCTGTCAATGTTGTCTGAGACTAGCTAAAGTGAAGCTCTCATAGAGCTGATATAAAAAGTAGTAGTCATATTTTTATAGCAATAACCAAAAATTCTCATACAAAGCTGCTGGTATGCAAAAGTTTAACACTAAAAAAAAATGGTATTAGTACAGACCTTTACCTTGCTCTGCCATCCTTTCACCTTGTAAACCACTTCCACGAATCCTTTTCCCTTCTGTTTCTTCAGCAATGAACCTGACAGGAAAACAGAATGAAAATTAATTTAATGTAATGTGGGTAATTGGGTCCTACCTCAATTCTTCCACTGCTCTCAGCGTCACAGCATTTGAGTGCCTTCCAGGAGTGCAGTGAACAGTGTGACTCGCATCTGGCACGTGTTTGTTCTCTCGTTCCCTCCTCAGGGAAAATTGTTTTCAGTTGAGTGATTTGTTAGGAATCCTTTTTAAACACAAGCACACAGGATGCTAAATATTTGCTACAAAAAGGCCAGGCCAAATAAATTCCTAGAATGGAGGAAAATGAAGCTTATGAGGATTATGGCATCTCATGAGAGTTAATACCATAGTGATTAAGCAGGACAGAAGTTGCCTACACATGAGACATAGTGTTGCTGTAATGATCGCTTCAGGAGACTGTTAGGTAATATAGGTGATGTGTCATGGAGCTTGAGGATAAGGACTAAGACCCAGAGACTGTCCTGTGCTATCAGAGAGGAGAACTTGGATGTGCTTGTGATGGCACAGAACTAGTACTAATAGGAGCTGCTGCAGGGGGTTGTGATACTTCAGTCTTGATGGCCACCAAGAACAGTCCAATGGGTCCCCTGATGTCCTTGGAGTTCTGTAAGATTTCTGCTGCCCATTTTGAGTGATGTCTCCTGTCTTTTGCTTTACTGAATCACTGCTTTCCTGTGTCATCTGGCCATTACAGGAAACAGCAAACAATTTTTATCTTAAAATCTTTTGACTGTGCTTTTAGCTTCACCACTCTTTAATGTCTTCCACAAACCGTTTCTGGACTAGACCATGGCAATGCACTGCCAGAAAATACAGGTTGATTTTGTTTCAAGTAACCACAGAAAATGTTTGAGTTGGAAAAAACTTTAAGATTGAACTGACCCACTCTCCTCACACTGCCAAGCTTTCCACTAAATCATGTCCCTCAGCACCTCAGCTCAATGGCTTTCAAATATCTCCAGAGACAGTGACTCCACCACCTCCCTGGGCAGCTTGGGACAATGTCTGACAACCCTCTCAGTGAAAAAGATCTTCCTAATCTCCAAACTAATCCCTGGTGTAACTTGAGGTCATTTCTTCTTGTCCTGTCACTTTTCCCTGGGAGAAGAAACTGACTCCCACCTCAGTACAACCTCCTGTTAGGTAGGTGTGGTCAGTGATCATTTTTTCCCTCAGCCTCCTTTTCTTCAGGCTAATCTTCAGTTCCCTCAGCCACTTCTCATCAGAGTTTTGCTCCAGACCCTTCACCAGCTTTGCTGTCCATCTCTGGACATGCTTCAGTACCCCTATGTGCTTCAGCACCCTCTCTTGCAGTGAGGAGCTCAGAATTAAACACAGTATTTGAGGTGAGATCTCATCAGTGTAGAGTACAGGAACATAATCCAAACACTGATATTAATGAGATACAGGAATCAGAAACTATTAATCTGGTTTAAGCACCACATACCTCAGCTAGCCCAGTTGTTCCCTAGAATAGTATCAAATGTCTGTGTTTATTAAAGTTGTGTTTAGCTAGTAGGAAACACTAGGCTTGAGGACTTGAGGAGAATATAGGCTGGTTTCAGATGCCCTTAGTGTAATTCATATTGTTAAAACAAGAAAAAAACCCCCAAACCAACAAAACACTCCCCTCTACTCCAGTCCTTTAATTGGAATGATAGTTATCCTGTGTTTCCTCAATACGACGTTGAACTGTGAACAGAATCCACTCTCACTGAATGAAATTCATTTATATGGAAAGAATTTTCCTCCTATCAAGAGGGAAGCCTGTTCCATCCATAGGTTTTGGTGGAATACTTTAAAATAAATAAGTGATTTAAAAGAAAAATAAAAACCCCAAACAATAAGTTTAAATTAAAATATTTGGCCCTTACTTGGTATGACCAAAGGAGCTCTGAAGTGGTGCCTTGGCTGGGAGGCAAATGTCATCCATGGAGTCTCAAAGAGTCAGGTTCCAGGTAACTATGTTCTCCAACTCTTCCCAGATTATCAACATGTAAAGTAGAAACAGGACTTGTTCCTCCTGAAATGCTGCATCTCAAGAGTGTTCCAGGGTAATGAACATGGTGTGTTTATTGCCCTGTGCAGACTGTTTTTGCATTGCCATCTGTAGAGCTTTGTCCCTGGCAGCTACTGGCAGCTGTCTCACTTTTAGGTGTCAGGAGGAGTCTTGTGCTCTCCTGTGGGATTCTTAGCTATGCTCAGTGCATCATATCTCTGTCTTGCTGATTGTCTACCTATCCAGAGGCACGACTTACCTGGAAAGAGTTTTCTGTCTCCTTTCCACGCTTTCTAGAGAAGAAGCAAGGGAGTACAAGGGAGTACACAAATGCAAGATACAATGACAAACATTTCACTGCTCTGTGCCTCAGCATCCCTAGCTGTAAAATGGGACAAACATCTCCTTCACTGAACTTTGGTGGGGTTCAATTTGTGACTGTTCACAAGGGCAGAAGCTGCTGAAGAAATGGAATTTGCTTTTGAGTATTCATAGTCGCTTAAAGAATTGTTACTACTTTGAGCTGAGTTTGGCTCCACACTTGGTTTTCTTTTGTCCTTCACTCCTGTGGCAACTTGGTTTCCCCATCAGAAAAATGTCTACAGGCACTTTGAGCACTGCTTCCTTACAGTAGTGCTTTGAGGTTAGAGATTGAGGACATTGCTTCCAACCTAACAAATACTTTGATTTGTTGTAAGAATTATGGGCTGGGTTAGTTAACACTCATATGTAGATGAGGTTTTAGTGGATTGAGTGGTATGTGTGGTCATTGTGGTTTATTTAGGCTGTGAAACAGATTGAGGTGATAGTTTTGACTGTCTTCTGAGTTAAAATCGTATATGTTTGACCCTCTCAGTAGTACAAGTTCTTCTCCAGGAAACTTGTACCTGGACAATGTGTCCTTCTGTAACAGAATGTATAATTAAGTTCAGCATGTTTGAGTGTAAAAATATAATCATAATCTTATATAGTTTTCTTGCCTTCCCTTATTAACCATCTGCTAGCTACTATTGTACCAAGCATTTGTCTGACTTCTTGTACCATTCTGCTTCTGGTCCACAGAGTTGTTCTCAGTTCCCAGGAGAAGCACTACTTGAAACTTCTGTTTTGGTTGAGTTGTTGCTCATGGCATTGCTAAAGTGAAGCCTCTAGTGCCTCCTTGTAAGGGAATTAGAGGCCACAGGAAGCTCTTGATAAGGGATGACTAGCATGAAGGGATGCTTCCATTGTCCTTACTGGGTTCTGTGAAATATCAGGCACTCAATTTCAAAGTGATCTTGACTTCTGAGTCTTTGCCCTACAACAGGCTCTGTTTCCACTGTCTGCAAAGTCACGACCATATGCAGGATTTTGGATGAGGCTATTTCTTGTAGGGCTGAGTGGTTTCCAGGCCCACGGAAAAGTGATACACTTCTGTTCTGTGACTTCCATGCTTTCATATACACATCTCTGTTGTTTGCACAGCTTTCCCAGCAAGTGGATACAGCTAGACGGGAAACTAAAATCAGCAGGTTAACCTCAAATGCCCCATCAGCATGATACTTTTTGATGAAAGTTCTTATAGACGTTATGAAAAAATAATCTATCTTTCTTCAGGCCATTGACTTTCTTATAAAGAGCAATGCAGAACAGTGTCCTTCCTTCAGAAATCTCAGAGGCAGTTTAAACACCACCCCCTGGGAGGACCTTGTTCTCAGCTAAGCATGGTAGTTTTCTGACTAATTTAAATTTATCCTTATTCAGCTTCATTGCTGTCAGGGCTGCTACTCAAAATAGAACTTTTCCTTAGGTGAAAGTCTCTAAATGCTGAACTGACAAGAGGCAGGCTTATGCCAGATTTTTAAAAATTATGTATTTAAAATTCCACTTTAATAATTAATATGGATTAATTTCAACGTGATATTTCTATATGAAGTGGCTTTTAGACAAGGGATTTCTTTTCTGTTTATGCTCTTCCCCCTCCTTCTGTATCATCCCATGTAAGGACCCTTTGAAATTTGATGTGGCTGGGTAATATTCAGTCATTAACTCTGCTTTCAGATTCATGGATACTTTCAGTGTTGAAGTCATGGTAGCCTCTCTGTAAGGGATCTACAAGTATTTTATGACAGTTAAAAAAATAAAAATTAAAATTGAACAGAATAAAATGAATCACATGAAAGGATGGTTTCACAATTTTCTGGCATTTTCTTTATAGAGATATTTTCCTTTGTTTTATCCCCAAAGAAGTTTATAATTTTCTGCATTACAAAACATGATGTTTTGAAGAGAGACTGGTTTGGTTAGATGCTAAATGTTTCTGTGCTTTTATTGACATTGAAGGTGTCAGAAGAAGATTGAGGATGTTATGAGAAGAGAGATTACGTTCCTTTCGCAAAAAGGCGTCATCCTGGGTGAAATGTGGGGTTCCTTATGAGCCCTGCTTGAGCCTAGGGCATCTGGCTTTCCTAGCCCTGTTTGTCTCTTTATGGTTTGCTGCCACTTTTCAGTTCTTACTCAGCTTGCTTCATATCCAGTTGCTGATGAGCTGAGTGAGAATTCAAGGGAAAAGAATACAATTTGAATAAGTTGTGTGATCTGGTTAAGCTGTCACTGGATGGCAAAGCTTTTATTTTCCTTCCTGGAAAAAGACAGGAGGACAGAAGATTGAAGAAACAGTGAAAGTCGCAAAGCTAAGTCATTTTCCAAAGGATTCTGAGAGAGATCAGCTGCTTTAAGTAAAGAAAGCAGAAACTGAGAACACTTTTGCTGTAAAACTGACTTAGCTGTGAGCACTACCATGAAAAGCTGTGATGTACTGTGATAAAAATTGTCATGCTTATTTCTTGACAAGCTTGGCGAGTAGAGCCCTGGTGTCTGTCTGGTCTCTATTGGCTTTGGGATTTTTACATCATCCTTCCCTTCTTAGTAAGTGACCTATAAGGCCTATAAAACTTTTCTGAAACAAATTGGGGATTAGTCTAGCTCAGAGAGCATCTGGATCAGCAGTGATGTACACTGTGCAGTGAGAAGCTACTAGGAGCTGTCTTTCTGATGCATTGGTTGCCCAGGGAAGGGGTTCAGTCAGTGTCCCTGAAGGTGTTCAAAAGAGATGTAGATGTGGTGTTGACAGACATGAGACAGTGGTGGATTTGGCAGTATCAGGTTTATGGTTCAACTCAATGATCTTAAAAGTCTTTTCCAATGTAACTTATTCTATGATTGGTATCCTGATCTTGGTTTAAAACTCCAGCTAAGCTTGATATGTGGATTCAGTCCCTTTTTTTTTATTGCAAATTCTTGAGTGTCTGTCTAATCAGACTAACCTGAAGAGTATTTTCTCTTCAGTGGAAGCATTAATAAACTATGTCTTCTCTTTGGGCTCCAATACTAGTAGGACAAGTCAAATTTGGGTATCTGAGATTCTTCTCCCCTTTTCAAATGTGATTTAAGTGATCCAAAATAATTTAAGAGGGATTACTAATCTACATGTGCTCAGCCACTAGCTTCACTAGGAAGATGAGATAGAAATATACAAACGTGCTAGTTTACTTGTTAAGAAGAGACTTTGGTTTGTGAATCTGCTGTGTGATTATTTAAACGACAATGTCCTGTTCTTGCTTTCTAGGCCCACCATCCTTTTACTAATGCTGTTGACCTGGGTTCCTTGTGTGCTCCTCTGTACTATATCAAGCTGCAAAATTTGCCTCCAATCACAGCATTCTGCTGTCCCTCCCTCCTGTGAGGGATGCTCACTCCATTCCTGTTTGGTAAGTCTCATTCCTTTCAGATTCAAATCCTGCTTAGGTCATAATACCTATGAATATAGATAGATCCTAGGGAAACTCACTTTGGGAATAGATAAGACAAAGTGGGTTTCATTCAACGTTTTCTTAATTGAATTTAAGGGAAAAAGAAATAGTTAAAGAATTTGTAACTGCTTTTGTGTAAAGCTTGAAACAAACTGAGATTAGGAAAAAAAGAGCCTGACCAAACTCTTGTGTCATTACTCAGTTTATGTGAGAGATGAAAGGGAACATGTGAATTGCCTGTTCCTTTGATGTCCTGGCAAAGCAGCAGTGAGCATTGTCCTGGTGTGGTATCAGGAGGAGTCCTGGATGGTCAGAGCTGTCTAAAATAATGATTCCTCCCCAAACTTGTGTTTTTTTGTAAGAGCCACCTCAGATGGTCAGCCAGTAAAGAGCAAATAGGCTTTTGACTGGAGAAAATCCAGCTTTGGTGTTGGATGTACAAATACTGACTTGTTAAGTAAGGAGAATGTTATGTGCTTGTCGTCTGAGGTCACTTTTTCAGCACATTTTCCTATATGTTTGACACTCAAAGCTGTAGAGAGCTACTGATGTGAATTGTCTGGTCAGTTGCTGTTGAGCTCATATGGCTGTCATAGTTTCACATAAACTTCTATCAATTAAGCCACACTACCAACATTAAAAAATCATGGTGGGTCACCCTCTAAGAAGAGGACCCAGGAAAATTTCTCTTGGTTTAGGGGGTATGTGAGAAGCTACAGTTTTGACCCTGGTAATTTCTGAAGGTGAGAGTTTTATTTAAAAATTCTCGGCAACATCTGGAACTCTCTTACTGACATGGAATAACCTTGAGTGAGCAGAGTTTGCTTTTTAAAAAATGAATCAAAAGAATGTGTTTTGATACATTAAAAAATGCATGTCATAAAACTGCTGTTTCTGTGCCTGCCAAAGCCAAGAACTGTTCAGGTGTGGGAAAGAGCAAAGAGAAAAAAACCAATAAAAACTATCCAAGCCTAAAGGAAATATTAGGAAAGGAGATGAAAGACAGCCACCTGTGTTGCCCATGAAACAACTGGTTTCAATCCCCTGCTGGTGTTACATATTTCCTTAGAAAGGGAATTTATAGATAAAGGAAAGATTGCATAGATAATGTGCTTGGGCACTATTTGTAATGCTCAGCTTGGGGCCAAAGACTCTCCTTACAGGCAAGTACCAATGCTTTCTTGCAGGCTGCAGAAACTCCTCTGTTTCATGCATCTCCTCTGCAGATTTGTTAGCATTTTAGTGATGTGTGCTGGCCTTCAGTTTTACTGAAAGGAGGCAGCAACAATCACAGACAAACATGCACAAGGACGCAGTGCAATGGACTTAGGTATTGCTTAGTCTTTGGAAAAATGTAGCTGAGAGAAATTTGTGACTGAAATTTGTTACTGAAACTATAATTAGAATTATTACTGAAATTTGTAAAGGAAACACTAGAAAGAGTTTGGAGATGGCAGCAGCAGCTTCCTCCTGCTGAGATGAAGTTTGCATTTGGGTTTATGAAAACCTCCAGAATCACACTGTTTGTCCTTATGCACTTGGACAGTGGCCAGAATGCCATTTGCAAGTGTCCAACAAAGGTCCTAAATGCTCTGTAGAATAGATATTGCTCTCCCTTCACTCCCCAACAACACATCCTTTGAACAACAGTTTGCTTTGAACAAGTGGGAACGGAGGAATTTTATAAGATTAAGAGGCTATAAAGCACAACACTAACTGTGTCTGCCTTCAAAGCCAGGGGTATAATCTCTAAATTAAATTTACATGACTTATCACATCTAGGAATATTGGTGAAACAACTAGAAAAACTGGAGGAGAGGGAACATGAGATGAGAGCTGTTGGTCTAGAGGGATTTTCTCTCATCAGAGGTAAAATGCACAACTCAGACCACTGAAATAGGATTAGTGCTGGGTCCCCAGACCAAATTGTTCTGAAAAAACAGAGGTGTTTAATATATTACTATCAAAATGCAATATCTCAGGACAGCAACCCATCTGTTACCACAAAGGAATCAGATGGAAAGTGCATTAGAAGTTGGAATTCGTCCCCACTGGGAGAACTGCACTGAGTCATGGTAATGTACAGAATCTGTGCAAGGGGAAGAGAGATAATATTCTCCCTATGATTTATGTATTGCATGATCACTGCCACTTACCACAACATTTCTATTCGGTTTGCTGCAGACAACAGCGAAGAGAGGTTCCCCCTGACTCTTTTGCAGTCTGATTATACTAGGATATCAGTGGTGAAGGAGCTTTGTTAGGACAGTCGACATGTGTTTGAAAAACAAGGTGAAACCAATAGAAAAGACAAAACCCAACAGAAGTTGACCTAAGAGAAGAAATGGCAAATTTGGTGCATTTTATTCACTTGATGCCTTAATGTATAGAGTTGGTACATAGATGAGTGGTTTGGTTAAGTGTCTCATATAAGTTGCCTTTTCACAGCCAGCTTTCATGGCACCCCAAGAAAGGCATTGTGTAAATGTAAATCCATGGACAACCAACAGAAAATTCAGACTATGTGAGACCAAATTGCTTTCAGAACAGTGTGAGTCTACAACCAGGCTCAGTCCATGGGTCACAGAGAGCTAAAGTCACATTTATGTCTATATAGCTAAAATAAGAACCAGACCTTAGACAGCTGAGTAAAACCAGTTTGTAGTAATGACAAGTTCATTGGGTAAGGGAAAGCCTGGGAACGCTGCTCCCAGCATGGTACTGTCTAGAAGCAGAGAGAACTTGTTCTTGCTGACTCTAGACCCTGAAGCACAGTGCTGATACATTTTCCTTTCTGCAGCTGCTGAGCCTTTGGTGCTGGCAATAAAACCTAGCCTGTCTTTCCTTCTCTGATCCCTTGCACCATCACTTTCCACAGTTACGTAGCTATAGAGATGGTTTCCCATCATCCAGCTATATGCTTCTGATATTACTTTGCTAATTCTTAAGTACCGTCTATGCTAAGACAGAAGTAAAACCACATCCTGAAAACCTACCCCACATATTTTACAAAGGGACTGATTAAATCTTTCTTGTTATCCCTAGGAAATCTGAGTACCTCCTAAGAAAGAGATATAAAATGCTTTTGCTGGGGTCTTCTTAGGAATCCTATCATATTTCATTTTTATTATCTGTTACTAGAACTGCTCAGGTGGTATACTGAAGAACACTAGCGGAAAAAAAATACGTGGCATTCTTTTTCTTATCTGGAATAAATTAAATTTATCTCATAATCCAATCACTCCTGAAATTACTACAGATCCAGGCAAAGAGGAATCAAAGATAATGTGTTCTTTTCATTTATTGCATTAGCATTCATCACCTTTCCTTGTACTTTTTCCATCTCTTTTCAATACAAACCCCAGGTATTTAAAGCCTAGTAAAGACCATCTTGTTCTATTTTGTTTTTGCAGGGTTTTGTTGGTTGGCTGAAGTTGGCCTGTGGCCAGCTTCATATCCACATAGTCGCTCTTAAAACTTGGTGGGGTGCCTCTCCAAGGAAACATCTCCTTAAACTCATGGTGGCAAATGTTTGTCACCCTCTCAGGAGCTCCGCAGTGAGCAAGGCTGGGGTTTTCCTCACCTAACTTCATCTCTCTGAGTGCATTTGAGCCAGCTCCTGTATTCATGCTAATAGGTACTTTCACAGGTAGCCAGGATTACTTGCCCTCTAATGTGTCTCTTTCTGCTGCTCAAGGAGCCTGGTTGACAAGCCTAGGTTATATGATTCATATTTTTTGTTGCTTAAAATGAGATGAATTCTATCCTCCAATTCCTTCAAAGCTATTTACTTGATTTTCCTTCCCTGGCTGCCTCTGGCAAGAGGCTGTTTCAGATCAGTTCTCCCCTCTACAGAGAGATTCTCATTCATTCCTCCAAGGCTTGACCTTTCATCAGCTTTTTCATTTGCATCACTTGTCTCCCACATAGACATAGCTCTAAATAGTTTTGTACCGTCTCATGAATTCTCTTGAGAGTTATGTTTTACTTTGGTCACCTCCAAGTCTCCTCTCTCCCAGAAAATACAGGTGACATTTGCCTGACACTTCCATGTGAGGTGCCAAACTGCTGAATGAGTCTTGTATTGCCTAAACTCCTTCCTCATGGCAATGCCTTCAGGGCCAAGCTTATTGCTTGTTCAGAGTGGGAGGGAGAGGAAGGATGCAAGGAAATTATTTTTCCTTGGCTGAGGCACTTGTGCTGGAAGAGCCTTGGTGCAGCTGAATGTCTCCAGAGATGCAAGGATGCAGAACAGTAGCTCCTTGGAGGGGGTTTATGCCAAGAATTATATGTTGGGAGGTTCTGGGAAAATGGAATAGATTAATTGCTGTTTTTTTCCCCCTATCCGAAATAAACTTTTAGGAACCTCAGGCACACTGAAAAGGAATTTGCAGCTTCCAGAACATATAAACCTATTTCCCTCATCTTTACTTCTTTTCCTCTCCAGTAACCCTGAAATTCACTTTCTGGTTGAAAGAGTTGTTTCTTTAACTTGGAAATAAGAATGCTGTGCAGGGAAAGGCCATAAAAGCAGAGTATGGTTCAACACTACCTGAATGGCACCATGATAATATGCACTATAGTTTGCCCAGTTTGAGGCTGGTTTTACATAATCCCTTAACCAGCACTGTGTATTTGCATAAAGTGGAGTACCTTGATCACAATCTCAGTTTACTGCTTGCTGAAATGTAATCCTGTGCCTTTATGTTATCTCAGGAGCTTAGGTAGACACTAAGCCTTGGGAGAGCAATGTAAGGAAAACTTAAATGAAAGAAGAAAAGAGGGTTTTTTTTTTTTGGAGGAAAGGAATTGGTGAAGAAATTGGGGAGAGAAGAAACTGATTAAGATCCTGGGCTTGCTCAGGTGCATAGAGAGAAATTAGTCTTTCCTGTTACAAAGGATGGGGCAGGATCATCCTGTCCCACTCCAGCTTGTCCTTTCGCTGTCCTAGCCTGTTCCTGAGGCCACTGGGCAGAGGTCAGTAATGTAGTTACCTCATTATCTCTGTGTCTGCTGCTGGAGGAATTGCAGGATGTGTCTGCCAGAGGTAGATGATCATGCACTGATTGGAGAAAAATATCCACTGTAAACCTCACTCAGAATATAACTGATCTGGAAGAACAACTTTCTGGAAGCAGGTGAACAAATGATTTATCTCAAGGTAGTTTTGACCCTTGCCAGGGTCTTAATAAACATCTTCTTTCTTTCTGGCTGACTGCATAGCGTTGAGACATTGGTCACAAGACATTGATATACTCTCTCCTCATCTTATTCTCCATTAACTGAGCATAGTGAGAGAGTTTCTGTCTTTTAAAATGTGTTACGAAAAGCCTGAGAGGAAAGGAAATATGCAGTCAGAAAGACAGTGTGCTCTAGTGCACTGTGGTCTAAGGTGGCTTGTTCAAGTTAACAGAAATTATTTATTTGGACTCTGTTGTTACTTGAAAGGCTGATGCAGCTGTGCAGAGTCTATTGGTTGCTTACCCCCAGTGGATCTTTATATGGACAGGTTCTGGTTAGTTTCCACAGAAAGAGGATAAATACAATAGTTTTAACTGTTGTTAAAAGTCATTGTGAGAGTCAGTACCTACTGTTCTCCAGGGATAGGAGAGGTTCCTTACTCTTTGAAAACTTTGCATCTCACATCTCAGGTTCAACTCACAAAACTTAAGCAACCTCTCCTTTCAGTCTGGAGTATAGAAGATACTTGTGCAGGACTGAGACCTGCTCCCTGGAGCAAATCATCCCTCGGAGACACCTCTGCCCTGGTGAAGGCCCAGGCTGACTAGTTACTATTTCTAGTTTCAAGCATCCCAATTAAATGCCTCCAGTCCAGTGGGGTGAAGTTTTGTCTGATCTCCCAGTAAAACTACTGGCAATCCACCGCTGGTGTGATGGTTGTGGAAAGCACATGGGCTGTCCAGTCTATTACTGACATGGGTGGGAAGAGGGAACCTTATAATTTCCACCTCAAGAGGGAAATATTCCTTGTCCTTTGTTATCAGGGTGACAGCACAGTATATAAGAGCTTTAACTTCATAATGGGAAAGTAAGAAAACACTAGATCTGTCTAGGTCTGTCTGAATCAGTTAAGTACTTCTGAGGCAACAAAACTTGCAAAGGGCCTGGCGTGGGGCTGATTTACAACTGCATTTCGGGTGTAATTTTCACTGCTTACTGGTCCTAAGCTTTGCCTGCTTTGAAAGAACACCACTGTGAGTGTTTTGGTGTGACATTTACAGTTTTCCTCATGCAAATCGGCCCAGCAGCAGCCCAGGGACAGCAGACCATGAACTTATACGGGTTGGCAGGGAGAGAGTGCTGTGAGGTCAATATGAGGATGTGATTTCTCCTTCCTTCAAGGAGGGAACTGGATCGCTTACCCTGGAAGGATGCTCTGTAGAGCTGATGCAGAGTTATTTTCTTTTTGCTTCAGTTGCCCTTTCTTTGTCAGTGAAATCAAACCAGTATTTTAGGGTCATGCTGCCCAGTTTCAAGCCTTGAGGCATTTTTTTTTTCATTAAATGATGATATTCAGTTTATTATTTATTTGTCCTTTTTGCTGTTTTAGAGAACAATGAGAATATATATTATTCCTCCCTTCTTCTTCCCCAGATCCTTTCACAGATTTGAAAATCATCAGAGGTAGTTTTGTTTAAAGAACAAAGGAAGAAAAAACTCATTTTGGAGTAAAATTTGAATGTCTACCTAGAAAAGTAAATTGAAATTATAATTGGGATTGATTTTGAAGGTTCACCATGGAGTTTGCTTTCAAGTCCCCACGACAGTGCAGGGAAAGAAGATACAAAGTAGGAATGGTGATGTAATGATATGGGGCACTGTACAACCTGGTGGGTGGCGGTGGTGGTGTGGCAGACCCATGGTGTGGCTGCACAGGGCAGTGTAAGACGAGATACTGCAATTGTCTGAAGAGACAGAGAGGCTAGGTCTGCTAATATCTTGGAGTAAGGTAAGCTATGCAGTAAGGGCTGGCACAGCTTTTGTATTTGGCTGTGTTTGGCACTGATTTATATCAGGAAGAAGTTTCACACAGCAGGGCACTGTAGGGAGATAGTTGCTTGTGATTTACTCATTGTGCCAAACTTGCTTCAAGTTGTGTTTTTAAAAATCCTGTGTAGCCTTTTTCCTGCCTCCTGCACTGAGCAGCACTAAATGCAGTTTGCCACAGAGGACATTTAAACTAATTTTTCCGAAGTGCTGATGAAGCAGGATACACTTTTATTGCTGTCATAATATCTCCCAAGCTTGCTTCCTTGATTGCATTTGTAAAACACTGACCTTAATAAGTTCAAACCCCAAGGAACGGATGGTGCAGACGGGAGACCCTGAATGACAGCCCATCTGCTCGCATGTCTTGCAGGCCAAAATGACTTCATTACAAGGCAGCATTAAGCTGAGTGCAGAGGCTGGCAGGAAAGCTCAGCTTTGCTGTACCTACCGCTGTGCTCTTGCCCCGTTTGATCCCATGGTGTGTGCCAAGGTAATTGGCACGCAGGTTCTGTTCCTCCTGCTGGGAGACTCTTCCATTACGCAGCATGTTTCCTGCAAGCAGGGAAACATGTGCTTTGCATGTCAGCATATTTTCACGCTGGTGTGGGACAGAGCTGGATGGCTGCCTCCCAATGAAGGGTGCATGGAATTAGCCACAAATTTTCGACAGCAGAAGGAGGGCAGGGCATGGTGAACAGACTACCACAATGCAAGGAGACTGCTGCTCCTGAAGCCCATCTTTACCTGCCTAGGAAGCTGTAAAAATACTTTTCCCTATATGCCTTCAGTGCTATGACAAGCAAATGCTTGGAAATTTGGACATCCCACTCTAGACCCATAATCATACACTATGAGTATGGAAGACCACTGATGTGTGTAGAACACACGTTACCCAACAGAGAACATGCACATGTCCTGGTATCCATCAGTCCAGGCTGCCAGTAGTTTGGAACTGCCAGGTGAACCCCTCCCAGGGCAGTCTAAATCAGTAGGACTGTCATGTCTGCGTCTTCTTAAGAGGGGGCAATTTTGTAGTCAGGCTTGAAACTATAGCATTCAGTCTATTGTCACAGGCAGGAGAGATTTCCCCTAGCTGAAAAGGGCTTGAGACAAGTTCTTAATGTATTTTAATCTGCTGTTCAAATCTGCAAATATGCCTCAGCTCTAGCCTGTGGCAAATGCAAGTCTAAGCCAGCCTACTGCTCACTTATTGTCTTCTGAGTTTACTTGCAGGTATGATGCTTATGAAATGATAGTATGTTTATGCCCCAATTCTTTCTACCTCTTCCACCCTCATAGTCCTTCTATTGCACCTATCTCCCAATCAGAAACCTCTGGAAGCAGAAATCTCTCTGACCAGGCTGCTGGAGTGGTTTGTCTTGGTTTTCAGCTGCAGCAGCCTCCCTGTGCATATTTACAGCTGCAGTACACTCTTCAAACCCAGAGGCCCTACTATTTCAGTCTGGCTTTGGTCTGGGAAGACTGTGATGGCAGATTATGTTGTGACTCAAATAATGATAAAAAGTTGGGTGTGCACAGAGCTGTATATGCTTATAGCTGACTTAACAGTAGCTAATTAATTCTCCCAGTGTTGTGATTCATTTGGGGCAGCATTTTCTCCATCTGTGACTAAAACCCTCTCCAAAGCTTTGTCCTGTCAAAGTCAGTGACATGGGAGGATATCATGCACATGAGTTCTCACCTTACGCTTACACCCTTAAATTGCTGCTTCCTGCACCTCAGTATACTTTTTGGGTCCAAATGAGTATGGAAGTTACTTCTGAATTAAAGAATTTATTCTAATAAGTCTTGCTGAGGTTTTGTGTGAAATATGTCCTGGTTTACATGCTGCTTCTCCTTCATTGCTGTCTCTTGCTTAGGATGTTATGTCCATTATATCATATCTTGATGAGAGTCAGACTGGGTACTGGGTGCTTCTGGGGAATTGGTAGCTGTGGATAGTGATTGAAGATTTTTGGCAATTTACTTTCAAAGTTCTTGGCTACAGGAGTAATTTAGATCTAATGAAGTAGATGTAAGGAAGAGAGGAGGTCATCTTTCAGTCCAGAAAAGGCAGCTCATGTCATTACTCAACACTGTCTTTAAGATAACACAGTTGTTCCAGAAAAGAAAATCCTGTGGGTTTCTTTTCCTTACTCTTTCTTTGTTGTTGGCTCTTATTTGGGAAATATGGGCTGCTAAAGATGTTGAGGCATATCTGAGCCTTTGGGCTGAGTGGGGCTCTGCTTAGACCGAGTAAGTGAGGATGAAAAACCTCTGCTGTCACAGACCATCTTTCTTTGCCACTGAAAAACAAGAAGATGGTAAAAGCTGCGTATTTGTTTGCAGAGTCATTGCACTATTTGCATGGGACTTGTTGCATGAAGTACTTTAAGGTGCCTCTGGATGTTAAAAATTTGGTTCTTCTCTGGTGTGACTCCCTTTCCCCTCTTCTGTGTTACATGAAACAAGGTGTCAAACATCTACATCTTGCAGCAATAACTGTCAATATAATAGCATATGTATGAGCAAACCCTAGCTTTTGTCTGGAGGAGAGGGAGCAGTTGATGGCCTGTTTGGATTTTCTCTGTCCTCCCCAGAGCCTAACTAATGCACTGGTTCCAATCTTATTTGGCTAAGGAAGAACAGGATCAATATTTTTGGCTTGTCAATATTCTTGTCTAGCTTCTTTTTGTTTTATTCTGCTCACTCTTACTGCTCTCTCCATTGTACTTGTTTTATTTTTTCCTTTTCTTCATTTCCACCTCTGCTCCTTTGTGGCACAACCTTTCCACATCTTTAAGCTCACGGTCCTTGTTCTGTGTGTTTGATACAGTTTTAAGTAGCTTTTTAGCTTCTTTTTCCTTCTCATTCTCTCCAGAATTGGTATTACTCAGGTCATATGTTTTTCCTCCTATAGATTCTAGCTCTTCTTCCCTGTCCTGCAGTTGTAACTACGGTCTCTCAGTCTCAGGCTAAGTTGCTGCATCTCTATCACAGCTTCTGCACGTCTTTTTAATGATCCTTTATTAGACTGCTATCAGTAGCTAAATGCATTTTCAAATACTCTCCTTTTATGTCTACTGAAGCTTTGTTGGTGAATTTGACCTCTTGTCCTTGACCTCTGAGCAAGGAGAACAGAGACCTTCTTGTCCCACAGAAATGGCTTGAGAAATGTGGATGGGAGTTAAGCACTAATTTCTCCAGTGTCAGTGCTATGATCATGAGATAATCTCTGCTATTGAATGGGATATTGCCTTAGAAGGAGGCAGGAGTCACAGCAGATGCTCATTTACTGTATTTCAATTTGTGCACTTTGCCTGTTGACTCTGAGCACCGCTGGGAAGAGTTTGTTGTCCTTACCTCTCTCATCAGGTATTGACACACACTGATCAAGTCTTCCCGAGAGTTCTGTTCTCCAGAGTCTCTCAGTCTTTCTACATCAGGTGCTCCAATCTCCCTTAGTCATCCTCAGGACCTTTTGTTGGACTTTCTCTAATATGTCCATGTCTCTCTTGTTCTGGGCAGCCAAGCGCTGGACACTGGACTTCAGATATGTCTTACAAGCATTACACAGAATGGAGAGACCACATGTCCCTTGACCTGCTTGTAACCCTTTGCCTAGCACAGCCTGTAATATTGCTGGACTGCTCTGTCACTGGGAAACATTGCTGGCTCATGTTCCACTTGACCACCAGGACACTGATGTGCACTGCATGCTTCAGTGTCTTTCCATTTAATTTGTGTCATCAGTGTTTCTCGTGGCTGCTGGAGCCATTTCTGTTTTATTAGAGTGTTCCAGTTTGTACTGAGTGTTATCAGATTGCAATTTGATGCAAAATGGGCAAAAGCTGATTGAAGGGCCAAGGCAATTCTCTCCCTCATCATCTTCGAGAATAAGCACTGCTGTTGTAAGCTCTAAAAACACCTGTGAATGAAAGAATGTTTTTTAAATTCTTGGATGACTTCCAGCATCTGTCTGTGGAGAGGATAATCTTTCTGTGAAGAAAGAATGGAAGCCTGTGTATATACAAGGGTGACATTAAACCGAGCTAACCTTCCGCTCACATTTGTTAATAATCCATTGCATATGTTTTGGAGGCTTAAAGGTCCAGTGTGAATTTCTTCTTGGGAGAAGGAGTCTTGTACAATATGGTTTTCTGGGCCCCAGAGATGAGCAAATCTTCCTCAAATATTTTGAATAATTGATGGATATTTGTTCTCAGCTTTAATCATTCCTGTCATAGCAGCCTCATTTTCACCCAAGTGTCTGTTTCTTATGGCAGGATTGTGATACAGTGGCACATTCACATCAGAATGGAGATGTCTCAGCATAGCTGTGAGTCCCCAGAGCTTGCCTGGGAGCAACCTAGATGCTCTGCACAGTGTTAGGATCATAGGTGATTCTTCCTCTGAAGTAGCAAAAAAAAAATTTCCCAAGCTCCTTCAGAGATGTGTCTGTTCATTCAGATTTCCACCTTGAATGTGGCAATTTTTTCCCAGAACAAAATTTCAGAGCATTTGCAGGCTTTTCAGTGATCCCTTCTTTCTTATCATTGATAACTGGCTGTAAAGCAGATGTGGAAAAAACTGCCCAAAGTTTTTCCTATGCCTGTGACAATCCTCAGGTGCCCTCATCTGCCCCTCTCCCAGAACCATCAGAAAAAGCCTGTACTATTCTCAAATGAAAAAAAAAAAATCCCACCCAGCAACATAAAAGTTTCTTTGCTGTGGAGGGTCAGCAGTAGGTGGATTACATCCTGAAAATCCCCTGGCAGTTCTTGGAAAATAGGATTTAGATTTTTGTATAAAGCAACTTTTATTAAGCAAACTGCTATCCAGTTGGCTCCCTGGAGTGCTGAGCTACATGAATTTAGGAAGCTTTTAGCCAGGAAATTGGAGGGACATGGTTATCTGTCACAGACTTAAAAACCTTGCCAGTGCCCTCAGGGATGATGCTTTAATACAGATGGAGGGAAAAAAGAGTCTATATAGTCAAAGCAGTGAGGAGAGTCGCTACCAGGTGATAACATTTCCATTTCAAATCAAAAGGAAAGTCCCCAATTTGCTGTGAATTTCTTGGGTGAGAACCTGAGGCTGAGATGCAGGTTGCCGCTCTGGAAGACCCTGTGGATATGGCCTTTGGGCTTAGTCTGAACTGATTGTGTTCCTCAAGGTAATGTAAAAAGCCTGAAGATTGTCTTCTGCCAGCTGCCAAGAGTTTCTGTGGCCTAGCTGGATACCTGGCAACTCTAGGGTATGGCACACTTGACCCCTTTTGTGTGATCATGTTTGCCTGTGTTAGCTATATAGATTGTGGCTTTAAGAGCTGCTGCATTGGCATAAATCTAATCAGAGATCCTCTTTTATGGTTGTATTTATCTAATGGAGCTGGGAGCTGTTTGCAAAGTTGAGCAGTAGTGATATGGCCCTGGAAAGCTTGAATGTTGTGGATAAAGTCAGCCAACAGCTGAGACTTCTTCAGTTGTGCAGTCCATGTCCAGACGAGAATCAACTGAGATAAGGTAGGTAAATTCTAGTTGGAAGAATAGAGTAACATGTGCCCTTGTTTCTGATTAAACCTGGTTTTTTAAACTTATTTTTGTTTTTTTTATCTCCTGTGATATCTGGGCCTCTATGTCCTTGTCCTGAGGGGAAGGGCACTGCGGACAGACAGAGGACCAGTGATGCTCTTGCTTCATTACATGTGGGGCTGTTAAGGACTAGGGGACAACACTGAGGCCACAGTGGCCTCGCAGTCACCTCCTTTCTGTGTAATGGGAACAGACAGGGACCAAATGGGTCATAAACGTGCCCCGAAGCTGCAGGGGAGGTGCACCCTGTGATGTACCCTGAGGGGCTTGTCCTTGGATCATTTGGATGGGGGACCTGTTGGACATCTGACATGGTGTCAGGGAACAGCTTAGGCAGACAAACTTATGTCTGGCTGCTGAAAAATGCCCTTGGGTCTCACAGCTCAGACACAACCAGTGACACCTCTGTCTCCTCTCATCCCTATGCAGAGATGAGGCTCAGCAGAGTTTCATGGGCACAGTCTGCATTGATTTGTCTGCTCACTAGACCCTGCTGCACAGCCTCACAACCTCCCCCAGCAAACAATAATTGCACAACACTTCCCTGCAGAGGTGCAGTGAGGCTGGATGTTGCTCTTAGTGTACAAAGAAGATGGGTGATTTCTGGGTTAACAAGACCTCTCAGAAACAAAGCTGTCTTGGCAAAGATAATATACTTCCATTCTTCCTTTCCCTTACCCTTCCCCCAGTGCTCTGTTATTCCTTTTCCAGGTGCTTCTGCTTCTGTAAAGACATTTATCATTTCTTCAACTTTGATGGTAGGTTTTTTTTTTTCCTCACTTGCTCTCTCTTTCCTTTGTTTTATCTTGCCCAAGGGGTCTGTGCTACCTTTTATTAGCTGACACTTCACTTCTGCAGATGGAAATGACACTAATGGAATGTGGCTGAGGCTTTATTGCAGAAATGCTGTTCGGCTTGCACGAGCAAACCTCCAAATAATCCTGCAGGAAAGGAATAAACCTTGGAGGCAGGTGCAGAAGCTGCAGACAAAAAAGACAGGAGGAGAGATTGATGGGTTAAGGAAGGAAAAAGAAACGGGGAAGAGGACAAAAAAACAGGTTAGGGCATATCTCTCTCTGTCCAAAATGAGAGTAAAGGCAGCTTAACTGAGAACCAGCTGCATTTTATGTCCAGGTTACTGGCAGAGATTTCTAGGTGAGAAGATGGAGCGATGGCAAGTCTCTGCCTGGATGGCACTCCTGTCATTGTCCAGCTTCTTGCCTAAAAGCTATGCCAGTAAAATAACTGTTAAGAATGGTGGATGCTGTTCTGGAAGCTTTGGTGTTGTTTCTGTGGGTGAGCATAGGGCTTTCAAGCCAAAGAGATGTCTCTCCAAATGTGGTTGTGTTAACCCAAGCTGACAGGCATGACTTTTTGCTTTTCCTGAGCATGTAAACCCACTTGTGACGTACTGAGAGTGAAATATCACTGTCTCTGCACTCTGGCCCCTTCCCTTCCTAACTCCAGTGAGTTTGGAGCATCCCTCTGCACTGTGAGAAGGAGACATTAGCACTTGCAAAGGACCCCTGAGGAGCCACTATTGAATCATCCCCCTTGGGTGCTGTCAACTCTAAATTCAAGGACATAATAATAACTAAATGATTGCAATGATAAAGTACTACAGGACAGTCAGAGAACAACCATCCAGAAAGGCAGGAGGGCAGCTGGCTGGGAAGACTCAGAGGATGCGAGGGAAGTGACATTTGCTGTACATCATTCTCTGTGCCTGTTTTTCTGTTTTATTGTTGCTTGCTTTTCCCTCCCTCTTTTATTTTCATGGTGTGTCTGTTACATCTATGGCTCATTAGTCAACAAGATGCTAATACTGTCTGTAAAGCTGCAGGATGGATACCCTCCACCTCTATTCTTCTCTTTGCTTCAAAAGAAAAAAAATATCTATTTTAGCTTTGTTTTGGTTTGTTTCCTCTCCATGTCATCATCTTCCCATTGCTCACTTCATTCATAGTGTAGCTCAAAGCAAAATCGTTTCATGAGTTGGAAACTCTCTTTACTCTCTCTCCCCTGCTGTAGGAATTCCTCTCACCTCCTAAACCCACTAATCCTATTTTAAATAAACAGCTGGGGATGTGTGGTGAGATATTACCTTGGGCAATGATTCTAGCAGGAGTAGCCTGTGTCTTAACCAGTTCCAATGGGCAGAAGCCGTGAATGAGAGATAAGAGTTAATTAAGCAAGTGAACTAAAGACTCAAAGATGCCATGGAAACAAAAACATTTTTGTCAATAACCAGCAGGAAAGACAACATGGGCAGCGTGTTTGTAGCTAGTGTTCTCTGTTCACTTGTTGGCCTTCCCAGCCTAGTTGGTTTTTGGACTGATGCAAAAGAAGTTTTGTGGGAAGAAGAGCTTTTGGGCTGGCTCACCAAGGGAGCCACCAGATCAAATGGACATTTCAGAGATTATCAAACACTACCATGTTTCAGCTTCCCTGAAAATCCCTTCTCACTGTCTGAGATCACTTCTGTGGGGGAGCACAATTCAAATGACTCCCTCGCTTTGAAAAAGAAAATGGGTGGAAAGGTGTAACAGCAGTCTTTAAATACATGAGCAGGAGCTGCAGAGGAAGGCGGTCACTGTTCCTCATTTCTGCTAGGTCCAGGAGAATCAGAAATGGGCTGAAATGACATCAAGGAGTGTAGTAGTTAGTTGGGAAACTAGTATTGTGAGACTGTGGCTGCAACAGAGCATCCAACATTGTTGTGTTGCCATCTCTGCAAGTCTTTAAGCACAGTTTAACGATGCAGTTGTCACAGTATTGAGTCTTGTCTTGTGACAGTGCTGTTGTTATTATTTTGTCTTCACTGGTCTTTCTGGCTCTAGTGCAGAGGATGCTATGTAGGTTTTAATGAGGAAACACCCTTAATAAGTAACTGATCACGACAGTAAACCATGGACAGATACTCTCATCTTTACAATAACCCTCGTTCTTTCCAGTGCAGCTATCACCCAGTGGAGGAATTGCTTGTAGGTACATGTGTGCAGTCACCCACACACATCCATCATTTATGTGCCTTTGATTGTAGATGTGAATTTTATTTATAGCACAACCTTTCTTTCTTCCTTCACCAGAGCACTTAAGGGTGTTGTACATCATCATAATAAAACCCATTACGATGAAATACTACCTCTAGAATAGTTGAAAATGAAAGTCAGGCAAAGGAAATCCAGAGAAGGTTGGAAAACACCAGGGCACGAGGAGAGAAAGGACAATTTACACATTTGAGATGCCAAGAAAGGCCATATTGCAACTAGAGCCTGGAGACCACATAAAGGTCTTGAGGGCCTTTGCAGAAATTGAGTAAGACAGAATCAGGTAATGTGTTAATAAAAATGGAGGGTATGGCAGGACTTGGTTGGCTGTGTCAGTGTACCCTCTGTCTGGGAACAGTTTGGAGAAATGCCTCAGGCTCAGGGAGAAACTGTACCTCTTTCCCATCTTGGCCCAGTGAGCTCTTCCTTGTGGGAGGGACTGGAGTGAGTCTGAGAAGAGAGTTTGCATCCTTTTCATGCTCAAGAGCTCACCATGGTAGTACTGTCATGGTAGTACTGATGGGGACTAGACCTGATACAAACTATCTTTTTTCACTTTACCCCACTATTATTTTTTCCTACTTTCCCCTTACTCCTATTTCTTGAAATATTTTTGGGATGAAACCGAAATCTTTCATTTTCTGTTCTTAGAGCTATTCTATGGTGTAGTTAAGGCTCTTTTGCATATGTCTCTAGAGCATCATGTCTTTGTGTTTCTTGATTAAGCTCAAAGACACACAGGCAGCTTAGTGTCCCCTTGTCCTTTTCTACTTTTCTATTCAGATATGATTATCCCCACTTTTCTCTTGGTCATTTCGAGTAGCCAAAGTTTCGTTGTCCTTTGGAATGGCTGTATATCTATGACTGGACTTTACCCACAGCAGTGGCAGTGCTTGTTCATTGTGCAGTCATGAAGAGACATCAGGGAATATGCTGACCTTGTTATAATTAATGGATAGTGGGGTAATGGTTCTGTGTGATGCATTAGATACAGAAACGGGATCCAACACTTCTACATTTAGGGTAATTGAAATTCTGAGACATTTATTATTTTGGGCACGCTACAGTAACTTGGGTCTTTAAATCTTAGATTAATTATTTCAGACATTTACAGGAAGCAAACAAGAGGCTGGAGAATAAAAGAGACTCAAGAAATCTACTGACTGGTCAATCCCAAAGAAAGTCTTTACTGTTATATGCTATTCCCTGTCTGAAAATGAGAGACTTTGGGCAACTAGTGCTTGATCAGCAAAGCATGGATTTTAAGCACTGAGGTGTGCCAAAGACTCTCCAGTCAGAAAAGTGCTGTGCAGGACAATGTGTGAGGAGAAAGCATATAACCAAAATACATGGGCTGAGGGACCAGTCACTGTTCCTTGACAGATCCCAGAGCTACAGCTCAGGCAACTGCTTAAAAGTCTCTCTTGAGTATGCACAGCTAGAGGAGAGCAGACCTTATGTGCTGGTTTAAACCCAATACTGTGACCTGGAGAGGGCCATTTCCAGCTCTGTTCTCCTTTGCCAGAGATAAGAACCTCCTTTGGGGCAGGTTTGTCCCTTGCTGATGCTGACGGTGAGATTTGGGCTTTACCAGTTGCAATGGCAAGAGCAATCGCCAACACAACTGCTGCATTGCATGCACAGAGAACACAGCCTGGCTGATGCTTCTCCCTGAGCACCTCAGAGGCCTCACAGGGTTTACTCAGGTGAGCAAAGACAATTTTCTGTGAGAATCACTTTGCCAGTCAAGTGCTCTGGACTGTAACAACCTGCCATTACCAGCCTCACCTGTTATTTGTCTATATAGCAGCTTGCACAATTAAGGGGATAGGTATGTAATAACCAGCCAGATAAGTAAAGGGACTGGAAACCAGGCTAATAAAATCAATTTCCCTCAGCTGCTCTGTTATAGCAGTGCCCCAGACAGAGCTTTTACTTCACAAACAGGGAACCACATTAGTTTTCACTCTATTATTTTAAAACAAGCAGACAAACAACTGCTTGCTTCATCCTCCTTTCCTACTTGTGTGTGAGCATAGGACAGGGTGGCACAGACTGACATAAAATAAAACAAATGGGGACAGGGAAATAAAAACAAATCCAGAGGAGATACAGAAGTGAGCTAGAAAACGTGAAATTCTTATGAAAGTTGTTGGTTTTTTTTTTTTTTTTTTCACCACTCTATCTCATTCTCTGCCTTAGGAGCCTTCCAGTACAAGATATCAGCTTCTCACAGCATATTGCTGTGACTTATTTTTGACCTGATGACTTTTATGTCCCCACAGGCTTCAACAGCAACCAAGCTCTTTGTTGTTGAGTTGTGGAGCCCGCTTATATATGATAATGAAAAACGTACTATTTCCTGATGCTTTTTAGGTTGTTTTCACTAGTGCTATGGAGGAATTGCTGTTGGCTGGAGTTTTGGAGGTATCCCTATGCAGTGCTACCTTATTTTGGTCTGAGAGTGTCAGAGGGCTGTGGTGGTTGTGCTTCTGTTACCTTCATGGGGATGGCCCATAAGAGGTCAGGGAAAGGGCCATACAAGAAAGGAGAGAAAAGAAAGAAAAGAGCTATAGATGAGAGAATGTAGTGATATTTTTCTTCTGACCTTCCGTAGTTTGGTGAGTACAATGGACTCCTGATGGCAATAAGTGTGAGGTTTTTTGGGTGGGCAAAAAATTAATGATGGGAGCAGGGAGAGTTCAAACAGAGAGTTAGGGAGTGAAACATTATGGCTAAGCCAGGAGCCCAGACTTCGAGTGTAGCTGTACTGATCTTGGGAGATACGTATTTCTGCATTAGCCATAAAGGAAGGCAAAGATTATTTCTTCCAGCCCTTGAGTTCACAGAGAAGTCTTACGAAAGTTTCCTATTTAACTTCTTTCCTATACCTTTACTTTTTTTCCTTTCAATCCTTCAGAGTGTTATCAAGGGATTGCTTTATTCTCCTCTGGATGGTGTGTTCCTAATTAGTTAGGTTTCTGCTTTCAGCTGCCATAGACCAAATTAGAAATCTCAGATTTGAAATTAAAGTGGTCGTAACAGGGGTGATGCAGTCAGAGATGAGTGCTCACTGCTGTTCAGGCTGGATGAAGAAGTCGGAGGGAAAATAAACATAAATAACAGCATTGTGATGTCTTTGAGTGGCTGTGTGCAGAGAAGACCCTTGGTCAGAGCCATTGGCACAGTGGAGTGATAGGAACAAGGTTTGCTTCTTCAGCTCCTTCCTACTTCATTCACAATTTCCAAGGGACACTCCCAAATACTTCCTAAGCCCAGGATGTTCTGATATTTCATGGTCAGTCTTGCTTCAAAACAAGATTGACGGTCATTTAACTCTTCTGCAATGCCAGCCTCTATTAAATTTGTGTTATCTCTCCTAAGGACCAGTCTTGATTTTTCTGCTCTAATAAAATCCCTGCTAAAGTCAGTACATGCACTTAAAACTTCCTAGGCACTTACAAAGCAATGTATCTCAATAATATTAGCAGATTTATAAAATGCAACAGAAAGTACTATCTGCCTCTCCCAAAGCACATGATAAGAAGTCAAGGACAAACAGACAGATAGTCAGAACATTGTCTCAATCTGTGCATCTGTACTGAGTGTTCCCACACCTGCCTGGGAATGACAGTCCAATTTCATGAACCCAAAGTCCGACACCTCCCACTGGCACTAACATCGCTTGTTGTTTCTTTCCTTTTGATTTCTCTTTGAAAATCCCAGTTCATTTCATGGTCAGAGAAACCCCCTCCTCGGTCCTCTCTGTTCATCAGAGTCCTTCATAACTTGGCACAGGATGAAAGGACTGTATAGATAATTTATGGGAAATCAGTAATTGAATCTTGGCTGTTCTCATAAATCATATCGCCCAGATATCAAACAGCTGTGGGTAGCTTAACATATTCCAAAACCCACATAATTGATGACTCCCCTGCAACAGTCCAGCACACATGGCTGGTGACTGGGTTTTCCCCTCCTCTCAACAAGGTTTTGAAGTTTCCAGTGAGGAAAGCTCAACTCTCTGGTGTTGGAGTGGACCTCTAAACCTAATGGCCTCAGTCATTAAGGAAAAGATGCTGATAAAAGGAGAATGTAATCCAAATTGATGGGTAAAATGAATCTGTCATGGTTTTTCTTAAAGGCGTTGGGAATATAAAAACACCTGAGAGAAGATTTGTCTCAGACACTGGTTTATGGGTTATGTTTATGCAGTAGACAAATGCTTACACAAAAAGGGCTGTTGTAAGGAAAGCTGGTTCACATGGGCTCCTGCCAACAGCAAACACACCGCAATGTGCATCAGTTGCCTCGAGGCTCTTGCTGAAACCATCCCCTCAGCGAATCCCAAAAGCAGATCCTCACCAGCTGTGGGCTGAGATCAAATGACAGTAAAGTGCTTTAAATTTATTTTACCCAGGACTTGATGGGGATCTGAACACTGGTGTCTATAGAGGCAGCTCATGTGTGTTTGCCACATGCTGTTCCCTCTCCACCTCACCCACTGCATGAGCTCTGGTGAGCTAATGAGGCTGGGCAGGTTGAGAAAAGCATGCCTGAATGTCCTGCACTGGACAAATATAGACTTGGGCTTTTTTGATAGTATCTCCCTGGATGTGATCCTGCCACGAGAGTAACTACTGACTTCACCTTCTTCGGGTTCCTGGACTCACTCTGCAGCCCAGGTGACTACACTGTCAGGCAAACAAGCTGTTATAGTAAGAGCTTTTTTGCTGTCTGCTAGCAAGGGAGAAAAGAGTTTCTACGTCCTGAGTATACAGCCCAGGGCTGTGTGCTTTACGGCTGAGCCTGTAAGCTGTGTCTGCAGCTGTCATGAAAACCTGCAGGCTGTCTTGTGCACTAGAGCTGCTGTAGAAAATGGTGCTCCGTTGTGGCAGAAAAGGGGTCCTGCAAACCAGGACCAAAGCACATCATCAGTGATGTGTAACTTTTCACATCTATTTAACAAAGGTGTTTGCTGAGGCCAGCTGGAAATGTATGGCAGATTTACAAGATCCAGAGAGACGTGGTAATATAGTGCTTGGCGTACTCTGCTGCTGCTAACTGGATGTTTGCTTAAATCCACAGTAGTGCTTCTTAAACACAGAGAAACATGCATAAATTACCCTGTTTTTTTCCTGGGGAAAAAAAGATTTTGCTTTTTGTTCATCCCCCATTTGGAGTTCACAGGCTCTGCAGACCAAGAGAACCTAGGCCAATTTGTTTTGAAAAAGATCTTTCAGGGTGTGTCTCTACTTCACGTTTTAATTTGACCTAAGGGAGATGCTTTGAAGGGCTGCTCTTGATCACCCCCTCCTGTATACTTTGTTTGCAATGAGGAGTGGTGTGTGAGGGACAGGGAAAGCAATGTCATTCTAGAAAATGGACAAACTTTAGCCCAGTGAATCATGTCTCTATCCAGCTGGTTGGTTGTAAATGCAACACAATGGACCTCAGAGCTGAACTGCAACATAAAGGTATTCTGTTAACTGAGTTAGAGGTGCAAACCTCTTCAAAGATCAGCTTGAAAATTAAAAAGGCTACTGGTTTTATGAAACACCAACCAAAAGGTTTCCAACTCAAATTGATTAGCAGTTGCCTATGCTTAGCCATAATTCAGAGGTTCCTGGTACCCTGCGGACTCTTGGATCAGGATGCAGCTGGAGCATCTCTGTTCTGCATATCTGCCATGGTTCAGGTCAGTTGCTCAAAAATCTGTCCTTTTACCTGGTATTTGCCCATACTTCATGTGGGTGCTCTGTTCACTGGTTCTGTTGTCAAAGGGAACATCAGAAAGATGCTCTGAGATTTGGCACTCTGTCCCAAGATTTAGCTCAAATGATTTTGTTAAATATGTTTGCCTGTGCATAGAGTGAGAAAAGTCCCCTGAAGGGAATATGACTTTTAAGTTCTACCACTGCTGAAGAATTTACATGCTTTGAATTTTAAGTCCTGGGTTTAGTTTCTCACTTTAGTTGTAGTGAAGTCATACATATATTTTTCTGTTTCTCATGGCCATCAGAAAGCACTGTCTTCACTGTCCCTCAAAAGTACTGCTGCAGAGCTGTCTCATCATGACTCTGTATTTGCAGAGAAGTTTTCATAAATTCTTTGCTTCCTGTGAAACCCTGTGACCTGTCCTAACCGCTCTTCTCAGCAGTGCACAAATGTGGGATGCCAAACAAGAAAAGAGATCACAAAACTTTGTTAAACAAGGTGACTCAACAGAAACAAATGAAGTGGAAAACATCAAGTGACATGTCGTGGACCACTTGCACATGTCAGTGGGAATTTCAGTAGTTTCAATACCAGTTCATAATGTTTTCTTGAGCAGAAGGAGGGAGGGTTTGAATTGCAGCTGTCAAAAAGCTACATTCCCAGCAAAAAGAGGGAATCCAGAGGCACCCACACCACCTACCATGAGAAGCAGCACTGTGACATCCTTCCCACAGCCATGGTTTTAGCCCACATCACCCGTGAATGAAGCTGCAGCCTGTTCTCAGCAGTGGAGCTGTGGTTGCAGAGCTCCCAGAGAGGCTGCTATAGAAGTCTATATCTCAGACCCTCCCAGAAAGGTTAGCTTGAGTAGTCTTGTGTTAGCTTATCTAATTATTATAACTAGATATAAAATCATTAATAACCTGGCTTAATTACAACTGGTTTTCTTCAACTGCAGTCTAATGTAAAAGATTCTAATTAAGGATGATTACACAGAAAATCTGTGGAGTCTGTTATTTCACTCTTAAGATCATCCAGACCAAAGAGAAGACATACAGATGCTAAGTTTCTTTTAAGGGCTGTATTTTAATTAATTTCAGCTTCTAAAGCAATTAATGGATTTACTTGTAGCATCTCAGGAAATTCATGCTCATCTCTAGAGAGCTAGTGCCATGGAAAATAGGCTGCATTTCTGATCTATTACTGGAAAACAAAATCTTCCCTCGAGTACAGAGATCAGCTGGGACTGAGGAATTTTTTGCCTGGTGGTTTTGCCTGAAAACACATTTCCTGCTCCACTAGATTAGTCTGGAGAGAGGGCACTTGGCGTGGTGATAGTGACAGAGATTGTGTGCCACCACACCACAGGGACAAATCCAACCCTTAAGATGGAGAAGCCCTTTGCTTTCTTCAGCCTACAGCATCAAAAGCACAGTACTGGTCAATTATTCCTCCTGAAAGCAGACCTTCCCTCACCTTGAGAAGAATCCTCCACCTCTCCTCCCTCTTTGCTTGTTGAGCACCTAGTTGCTTACAGCTCTGCCATGGTGAAGTGTTGAATCCCTCTGCATCAGTGAGGTAGAGGTTGACTCCTAGTTCTCACACGGTGATGCTGAGTAGACTGGAGTTGTCTGCTGCATCAAAGACTTCCCATAATGCCTCAGGCAAATTATCTAATTTCCCTTTGTGTCTTCTCCCCATCAATGAAAATTGCTCTTTCTCTTCTAGCTGAGGTTGTGATGTTAAGTGCTGTATTGATGCAGGTACAAAGGGAAGAGGCAGATTCATTTGCCTCATATACCGAGGAAAGATAGATTCCATTGCTTTTAAGGGAAAGTTTCTGTTCTATGTTGCTTTCAGTATCATTGACAGCAGACTCTTCTGAGAAACTGAATCTAGAGAAATGTCTGTACTTTGGTTCTTGGAGTGTTATTCTTTGCACAAATATTTATCCTCATTTTTGTAAAAGTTTGGTTCTTGCCTTTTCTGTGTAGTGGAGCAAAATGAAGTAGTTCACAGTCATTTGCTTGACTTTGTGTTGAGTCCGGGGAAGAGGTAAAGGATTGATCCAGTCCTCCACAGAAAGTAAGAAATTTAGCCTGATGTTCCCACTCAAGGACCAGATCAGCATTCTTAATAGAGCCTCATAGTATTTGTGTGTGTGTGTGAGTGGCTGTTCTGGATCTAGAATAGATTCAGTCAATGGTAACAAGACAAGATCTGAGGCTGGATTTGGGGCTTTAATAGAAATCTTGAAACTGCTGCTCTGATGTGGCTCAGTTTTGAAAGTCAGGCAATGCTTTGTGGTAGCAATTAGAACCTGTTTACAGCCTAGGAAATAATTGGAAATCATGCTCGAAAGGGCCATGCTTAATGATGTAAATCCTAGATGGTTGGAAAGCCAAGTGACTGGGCAAAATTTTAGCATTCCTACAAACAGAGTTTGCTGAATTTCTCATAGCAGCAGCTGCCTCTGGGCTCATATTGAGTTTTATTAACAGGATGCTGAAGGTAGTCACAAGAAGCAGTGCAGAGAAAGGCTGCCTGCTGGATGTGCCTTAGGAGAGTGGCTTGCCCTGAGAGAGCAACGTGCTGGGTAACTCCATGACACTTGCTGTTCTGCTACAGTGCAGCAAGTGTGCTCTTGGACTCTTTCAGGAGAGGCAGCACATTGGGATAGAAGCCAGGCTGACTGGCCATAGTACTTTGCAGTATGTCGCAAGGGTGGAGGGTGAATGTTTGCAGTGCAACAGCATGTCCTTTGGCAGCTGTGCTGGAGCCAGCTTTTTTTTTTCCTGCAAGCAAATGCAAGCACCCCATTCCTCCTAAAGCTGGAAAGAAGCCCTGAGCAAAGCTTCAGCTGTCTTGGGAAAAATGAGCTATGTCTTCTCCAAGCAGCAGTGCAGTCAGGTGCTGAAGTATTATAAAGACAGACAAAAAACAGATTATTTCCTTTTTTAGCCTACTTCTCCCTCCTCAAATTCATCCTGTGCAGTGATCCTCCTCTCAGTCTACAAGAAGTAGCCAAGCTTGCTTGGCTATACTGGCATGTGTCATGACATCTGTAGTACATGTCCTCAAGGGGATGTAGCTTAGCCTCCAGCCCCACTTACCTGTTTTGCCACAACACTTAAATATTGGTTTGAATTCCAGCTTTAGTCCAAACCAACTTGGTCTGCTTTTCACCTTGTCAGGGGCTGCCATGCACTCGGTTTCTGCTATATAGCTCTTAGTGACTCAAGTTACTCAATTTAAGCTCAGCTACAAAAAACATAATGCAGATTTGTGGCTTCTGAGCTGTTCCTAGCCTTCTGCTCTTCTCCGGTTTTACAGCCTCATTTGTTTCTTTCGGGGCTCCTTTATGTTTCCTGTCCTCTCCACTTTAGCTTCTTGCAAGGATTCCATATTTTATTGTTACATACCCACAAAAGCCTCCCACTCAGAATCTCTCCAACTTCTGTTTTATTCCTTCTGCTCTCCCTCTGTGTGTTGTTCTTGAAAACAAAAGGGAAATAAATGAAAACGATTAAGAAGGTCTGTTCTAGTGTAGGCTGGCATTTCCAATAACCCCTCTAGCAATGAAACAGTTGCATCCTGTGGGTTCAAGAAAGGATTTTCCCACCTAATTCTCTGCTACCTATGAAAAAATATTACATAATTAAGTGGGCAGCAGCTGCTCCCAAGCCAAAATGCTTCAGCCAGTGCCCTGTGCAGGAAACACAATAATGCTTAAGCAGAGAGTAAGCTGGCTCCCAACAAAAAAAAAGGACCCTGGATATCACTTTAATAGCATGTCAGGGTTATTTTGTCACTGGTCTTTTCCCATCCCCTTACAATGCAGTGCTCCATAGCTGCATCTGAATGCAAGCAGCAGCTCATGTTCATCTCTATCTGATTTCACTTCTCTCCTTCACAATGATACAGAAATTAACTGTAATTTGGAAAGCAGATCTGCTGCCAAGACAGTTGGAGGAAATGCTGGAAAGGGTGACTGGCTGAAGCTCTTTCCACTCAGGACAGTTTGTCTATGAAAGCCCTGGAGAGAGCTGCAGGTGATGGAGAAGGCATGAGTTGGCAGAGGTTGAGCTTTTCTGTGTCCTTTCTCTCAGCTCTCTCAGCTCATTGATTTACTAAAGATATCAATCTGTGCCCAGGCTTGGTGGGAGAGTAAGAACAGAGCTTTGTGTCTCCATGAGCAACCATGTCCTATGTGATGTTAACATGATTTTTTCCCCCCTATATACATCCTACTATCAGGTAGACTGGGAGAATTTTTAACTTGAATCAGAAGGCAAATGTGTTCCTTGGAGGTCCGTGAACAGATGATGTGGTTTTCAGGCTCTGCTGTTCATGAAGTATGGTGGTGGACTCAGAGGTGCTCCGAGTCCCCAGGGAATGGCAGAATAAGAAATAGATGCTCTCTGACAGGAATCTGGGAAACAGCAAATGTCATGAATGAGATCCAAGTGGAATTTTCTTCCAGTCTGGAGTCAGACAAGAGTCCACTGTTTGAGGAGTCCTAGTGCAACTGTATGCAGAAAAAGTCAATGTTATTTTATCAAAGTTAATGCTATTTTATAGTTCCTTTCTGTAAATTACCTACTTTCATTATCACATCCCCTCTGACTATTAAGGTATTGCTTAGAGAAGACTAAGACAGATTCTCTTTTATTGCTGTCTTGTATTTGCTCTGTCCAAATAGTAAGTTTTTGTACTGGGCTCTTGAATGCCTCTGATTTTGGCCTCTTTTGTACCAGTTTCACATTACTGTAGCCACAATGACGTCAGGAATATTCCTTCACATTTATCACAACATATTGTAAGAATGGGGCCTCAGCTTTATATCTAGTGATACATATTTATGTTCTGAAAAATGTCTTGCCGTAGGATACCCAATCCAAAATGAATTGTGAGTCTCTTCTTCCCTACTCAAGAAATTACCATCTACAAGGGCACCCTGTCAAAAGGAGGGAGAGAGTTTACAGTGATATGCAAGCTACATTTAAGAAGAACTGAAAATCTCAGCCTGCATAAGGCAAGCTCTGGAATAAGCTGTCAGAATAGAGCAACCTTTAATATTCAGATATCTATTCAGGATGCATCGCTGCATAATGTGTATTGCAGTCATCAGAGACACATGTTTAGCACCTAGAAACAGTAAAATAACTTGTTAAAGCTAAAATGGAAATTATGGGATTGATTTACCTGTGCACTTCTAGTTGCTGTATGCCAGACTGGTGATATGAAGGAGGCATAAACCTCCTATAACTGGCTGAGTAAATTAGATTAATGTCTTGTTCTCCTTTTTGGAAAGATCTAAAGAGACAAAATGTACCTTGAGCCTGAATAAACTCCTTTTCTTGTATGTCTTTAGCAGCCTTCCCCTGCAACAGCTTTTATTATCTTTCTGGTTTTAAAATGTATCTTTTAACATTAGCTTGTCCTCCTTTGCTGAAGGAAAGCTGCTAGAAGTTGACTGCCACAAGAAGTCATCTTCATACATCATGCAGAAATTGTAGGCTCATCTGGGCCCAGCTTTTACACTCTTGTGGGCAAGTCTGTTTAAAACCCCCTGTGAGCACAATGTAATATGGATTTCCCCTTCATTTCTGCTCTCCATCTGCTGTCACATGGCAACTCTAGGAGCACAGGTCTCCCAAGAGCCAGCAGTCTGTGCTATTCTGACAACATCATTCCCTGCTTCCTCCTCTGCAAAGAAAGTGGATCACATAAAACAATTTTTGTAGCTAAATATGGCCCGTGGGCTTATAGTTAGGCAATGATGCTACGTTCCAAGGTGAGGTTTCTATGATATGTTTATTTTATGTGGCTATCCGGGTAGACCTGTGTTTTGCTCCATATGTAAAAATACATATCCTCGTGTATATTTTGGTCTGTAAATACTCTGAGGAGGAAAAGATGGAGTTTGTGCAATTTACTGTGATTACACTTAGCTGCTCTTCATTATAGTTCATTGAATAGTTTCTTTGATTTTTCTAACGCCACTGAAGTTCTCATTCTGGGGAAAAAAAATTCTCCATTTTAAGAGATTTTGCTAAGAGGAATTTGTTCAGGTCACATCTGGCTCTTCTCAGTGTGGTATTGTCTTTATAACACTTCAGTATATGTTTGATGATTGATTATACTGTTTCATATAGACAGCTACCTGAATCTCATAATGGCAGACCTATAGGCAGGAAATTCACCCAATCCCAGGTGATATAATTGTCTGTGGACACAGACAAAGGACCAGGAAATTGAGGACTGAAGACAAACACCTATAAAGGAGAGTCAGCTCTGAAATGGTTTGTGTTGAATGCATGTGGCAGATTGTACTGTTGTTAGAGAATTAAGCTAATAGAGGAACATGTCCACCTGTGTTTTCCTGACCCTGGTTCCAACCAGCCCAGTCTGTCTTTCCCTCTCCCTAATGTTTATTCCCTCATGTAACCAACAACTGCTGGTACCAAAAGCAGACAGACTTTTCTTTACCACTGTATCTCTTGAAGCTACAGACCATGCATCCAAAATCTAGTTGGAAAAGCATCAGGCATCTGCTTTACCAGCTCTCTGAGTTGTGGTGGAAACATCTCTGGGTTGGATCCAGCTGTGCAATTAGTGAGTAGGCAGGAGTGTGAATTCGCAACAACATTTATAACCGATGGGCCTCTTTTCCTGGCACCAGTTCTGCCCTGAAGCATTTGTTAAATTTAGTTGGACCAGAGGATCTGAGGAAGTGCATTGTGGGAAGGAGAAATGCAATGCCATGGGCATATTCCCACTCCAACACAATCCTTCTTGATGGAGATATGGAGGCTCTTTTTGGCAGGCAAGTTGGGAAGAAAAGGATGAGCTGAAATTGGATGATTATATTAAGTGAGATGATCATGTCTTTCAGGGCTCAGCATAAGTCTGAGATCATTCTAGTTGTCATAATTATGCCAATTCACATAGTGTTTACTAAAGTAAAGCCATCAAAGTGGCTCATCAATGAGAGAAGATGTCAGTTGCTACCACACAAAGCAGCTGGACTGTCAGAGCTCATGATCTAGAACTGCAGATCTTTGATTGCAAGTTGCAGTTTGAGGATGCTGTGATCTCATTTCCTGGGAGGTAGAATCTTTTGAGAAATCTGACCTTACCTCTCTCCTTTCTGCAGCATCCTAAGAAAATAAACAAGGCAGAACAATTGATAATACTCTTATTTTAGCTGCAATCACAAATCTGGGATGTCCTCAATTTCTTAGCATTGCAGTCTTTATTATAATTGCATCGGGGGCTCGTTTCTGCTTGGACACTTACTGATCAGATCAAGAAGTTGCTGAAGGCAGTCATTTCCCACTGCTGGTTAATAGCCACATCCAAGCTGCTAGGAGTCATTTCAGATGGGCTGCAGCCCCCTTGCAGCCCTTGAGGCAGCTTTTTAAGTTGCATAATTTAATTAATATTTAGTAAGCAATCGGAACTTGTGCACAGCATTACACTGCCATTTAAAACAACAAATTACTATATTTATTCTAGACTTTCCTTCGTCAAAGCAATTTACATTAGGGTTACACAGCTTTGAGTCAAATTCTGCATGTTTGTATCATCCAGCTTTGGCCCACCCTGGAGGGTCAGGAGGATTACACGAGCAAACAGATGTGTGGCTGTCTGTTTGAACCAAGCATTTAATCTTTTAGTGGCTTGTCCATGTTTAGATATACCCAAGAGAAGAAGAAAGACATGCTGATATATCTGGCTTATGTTAGAGCTGAAAGGCAAAATCCTGATCCCAATTAATTTAATTTAAAAATTCCCAGCAACTGCAGCAGGGACAGGCTTTCATTGAAAAAAATAATTTCTCTTTGTGTGTCTCTCTCCAAACCTTGTCATCCACTGCATTGGAGTGAAAGCCAATATGGAAAAGCCAATATTGACAAAAAGATCTAACTGTGTCTGTCTTAAGTCATTTTGCTTCTTGGCCTCTTCAGTTTCCCATAGCCCTGAGGGTAAACAGAAGTTCACTCATCGCTAGAAATAACATCAATGCATTTCAGCTGGTTGTGGCTACTGGCCAGTAATGTTGGCTTTTCAAACAACAGTCTTTCAAGCACATCTGAATGACATGGTTGATTTGCAGTGTTCCTGCCAGCAGTTGGGTACATTAGGTGGTCTGTCTTCACTGTAAATCAAATGGGGCAGGATGCTCAGAGTGGAATGATGGGTTTTCAGACAGAAAGATCTTTAGAGAGATCAGTTGTAATGATAAAAGTGGCTTCAAGAAGGCACCTAGTTTGGGTAACATTGAGGAATAGAGGTAAAGTAGTTTGAAAGGAACAATGGGAAGAGAAAAGGTTAGACAGAGAAGTTGTGTACAAAGTCCTTGCATTATTTAGAAACCTTTCAGATGTTCAGGACCTTTCTTTGGTTACACACTTGCAACTATCAAAGTGTTGTTCAAATATTCCATCAGGTACAGAACTGCCTTCTACTTACCTAAACAAAATATACCATTAAAGATGGAAAGATAGACAAGTTTGCCCTCATGCTTGCTAGAAAGCTTTGCCGTTACTTTGCTAGGGAGATTTAAACAGGTAATAAATACCTCATCAAGGCTTAGTGAGAGAATGCCAAGGTTTACAGTAGCTTGGTGGCCAGGGAAGTCCTGCAGAGCTCATGAGATTTGCAGTGGGTTGGCAGAACTGGGTTTGTTGCTCAGTGAAAAATGTTTCCAAAATGCTTCCTGATACTATGAGAATTAGTGATGAATTTGTGCAGCTTGTTCTGCTGTAAACTGCATACCAAAAGAAGGTTTTGTTTTCCTCAGTCTTCTTCAATTATTCTTCCCCTCTGTTTCTGCAGTTTTTTCTTTTTTTTCTAGTTGTTGTCCCTCAAGGGAAACGTCCTTCTGAGCCAGAACGAAAATTGAGTGGATTATGAATATTTGTTATTAGGATCATAAAGGCTTTTTCATTTATAATTTTTTTCTCTCCCCTCATATTTCACTTCCTTCATTTCTGTGCATGAGCCTTCGTTGGAAAGAACCATCATGGCTTTACATCTTTTTCTCCTTTCATTCCATGCAAAATCCTGTCCAGAGTTATTCAGTGCCTGCCTTGAGGTGAAGGAACGTAGGATGAGTTTGAGGAAACCCTTTCATCTCCCAGTGAAAATCCTTGAATTGGATTTGTACTCATGTTTGGCATCCCAGAGGATTATGGTACAATAATGTGGTAGTAGAGATTTTGAGGAGGCAGCACTTCAGATTTGTCTGGGAGTTTTGATGTCTGAATAAGCCAGTAGAAAGCCAGTATCAGAACTGCTGGTGTATTTTCAGCTCCATCTACCAGGATAAGAATGTGACTAGAAGCAAAATTCAGTGGAGGCTCAGCCTTGAGGGTCCTGCAAGGTCCTGGCTTTCAGGTTCTGATGTAATAAAAGATACTGTTGTTAGTCCCCTCTTGACTACTCAAAATGGTTAAAAGTAAGCATGTGCTTATGTGAACAAATGAATGAAGAATCTGAGATCTCTATTCCTTACAGACTTCAGCACTCTCAGTTTAAATAGTATTGCAGCACAGAACTTACTTTGATTTGTGGGACCGGGAATCTTGGGAGGAAAATAAATTGTTCCTGTGATTTCAGTGAGACCTTCTCACTAATATTTTGCAAGAGCCAGATCTCTGCCTTCCTGGTGAGGAAAAGTGAAAGCTTTCAGTTATGATTTATCCATGAACCAAGTCACCCTTATGATTATTTCTGCTTGATGTGGTTCACAAACTGTCTACTGTTTTTGTACTAGTCTCCCTCATTTTATACTTAGTGCTGAAAATATTAGGCTGCTCTCCTGGTTGCTCAGCTCACACAGTACTGCTTCTGTTCTCTAATTGAATACATACAGCTCTTGAAATAAAATTTCCTCTGCAAATATTTCTGCTGACAGGTTCAGAAAGCACCGTCTGGAAGCTTTCTTTTCTCTTTGTCTGAAATGTGTCTGTCCTAAAAACATGTCTGCCTGTATGTTTCTAGACTTAGTGTGCCCTTAAATATGACAGGACACAAAAAAGACTGAAATGAATTCACAGAAAACAGAAAAAAAAGACAAAAAAGAGAAAAGATGAAGCATTTCCTGCCACGTTTTAGGTGGTTTACTAACAGAAACTGCAGATATCTTGATGCTACTGCTCCTCATGTTATACAGCTACTTTTCAACTCTATCAGTTATGGATTTTGGTCTCTAGAGTATTCTTTCAGCATTCTTAACTCACCTTAAAAACAAAAGAAAAGAGGAAATAAACAAATGAAGGGATATCTCTGTGTATATTCCCAATACAGACCTGTTACTTGTCCTTGATGCCTAAGTCCTTAGGATTGTTTCCCTATTTGTTTGTGTGATTTCTGAAAGAATGAATTTGTTACTTTGCACAGCTAAGGAAAAGAAAACATTATGATTGGTACTTTGTTTCCTCTGGAAGGTTTATATTGCCTCTTATAACAGGCAATCCTTCATCAGGAGTTTATTTTGTATTATGAATATGAGTTAATTCCTTCCTGGTACCCAAAGAAATCAAATGCTCTCCCTTTCTTTCTATTATGTTTTTCTAATTCATAACAATTTACTTCTGAGGATTTACAGTGGGTCACTATATCTAGATGTGCAGTAGCTCAGTAGACGCAGACTACAAAAGCTTTATGTGTGTATTTCAAAGCTGAAGGAAGGAAAAAGGTGCATGGGTCGCGCTGCACATTGCAGAGAGAAATCATTTTGTAATGTTTCAGAGACAGTCACAAGAGGAGGGAAAAGAAGAATCTATTTCTCTAGCAAAGTAGGAGTCCTCTGCATGTGTTTATCGACATTTAAAACACATCATGAGCTGTAATTTTCAGCATGCCAAATGAAATTCTTACCAAACACTCTTGTGTTATTAGTGATGTTAATAAAGTAATTTATTCAACTTCAAGGCTCCAACAGAAATATATAATAGAGAAGATACACAAACTGTTCCTTGGAAAGATGCATACAGTAAAATATTAGGTAATTATACAGGAGCTGATTCATAAAACTGCAGACACCAAAGGCCAGCCTTCCTGAACTGGCTGCCTCAACTGGGCCTGACAAGATTTCTACACTCAACCTTGTGATGCTCAGAAGTGAGCTACTGACTCAGAGACTCTGTTAACTGAATGTCTCAGGAGGTCTCCCATGACGTAGACTCACAAGACATACCAGTGGGTTACAACTCTCCAGTTCTCTCCTCCAGGCACCCTTAATTGCCACCTTTCCTGCAGTGTATGTTTTTGCCCCATTCAATCCCACTGGATGAAATCGTCCGTGATCTGCAGATTAAACATCATGTTAGCACTGATGAGCTTTGCTTGTACAATCCTGTCTAATCCAAGAAGCTCAGGATTATTTGCACATGATAGGAAGGACCTCAAAAGGTTTAAAACCATATGAGTCTTTCACTTCTTGAGGCAACACTAGGCATACACTCTTCCCATGTCTTTGTTTTTGGTTGCTAAGGCTCATTACAGTGACAGACTCATTTTGTGCTTGTGAACTGTTGAACATCTAACCCTCATCATATTTCCCAATTATTTATCATTGCTGCTAACATCTGCTCTTCTACTCTTTGTTATTTATTTAAAGTGTGTTCTCCAGCCACTGAAAAATCTCTGTTTAGACCTCCATAGGTAGGCATATGAGCTATGTTGCAGCCCATGCGTTTTATCTGAGCTCAGATGCAATCACCATTGGGAGAGTTGAAGTAGAATGAAATGTTGCAGCTTTAAGGCTCTCTATACATGGACACTTACTGAAAGAAAATAATCATTTTATGTGTTCTGTGGTTCATCTGTCACTAGTAATTCATTCTACAATACATTAACTGACCTAAGTCTATTCCTATAGTGCAAGAGACAATCCTTCTTTCTTGCCTTCACTTCCCTGTAGTGTGTCAAGGACTTTAACTTGGTCTTATTGGATTTTTATTTTCTCTTGTTTAGAAACTGAGTGTTTAAGGGCTAGTTTTCACAGCAGCAGAGCATATGCAGCAATAAACATCTTCTCCAGTTGATTAAGCACCATAGCCGAGTTGTTCAGCTTTCACAGAAGCTGTTTATTGTAAGTATCCTCCAACTCTGAGGACATAATTTTAATTATATTGCATGAGAAGGAGCAAAAACAATAAACTAGAACATTAGAAAAAAATTAAAAGATATAATTTTCCTTCCCTAAGAGGAAGTTTTCAGTGAAGTTCAGAGAAGATTGTAGGTGCTTGCGTAGCAGGGAATTGTTCTTGAAAGCTCATTTCCCAGTATGTATTTCTTTTTCGAGGCTGCAGAAGACATAAAGGATAGGATAGGCCACTTCAATTGATCTTCTGAGACCAGATTGTGAAGTCATTGTCAATCATGCTGGTGATTTCAGAGAAATGTATTGTGTGAGCTTACTATTTGTCAGTGCAAATGACACGTTTCCAGCTTGACCAGTAGAGTCTAGCCTTGAGAGTGTGAGGATAATGGGGATAGCTTGCTTAGATTTACTTGCTATCCTCTCTGAAAGATAAGAAAACATTAATTTCTGTTACTGGCATTCTGAACCTTTTTTTGCAAGCTCCAGATATCAGTCTGGATATTTGTCTTTCCTACCATTTGTTTGAGAGAGGCAGTGAATAACTGTGTAAAAAGAAACAACAAAGGAGAGCAGTATCAGGACAGGCATGGGAGAACAATGTCAAAATGGAACTTCTCAAGCACATCAGCCTCTTATTTCAGACACATGACTCATGTTTCCAAGCTGCCAGCTAACCCCCAGCACTGCTAACATCTGTGGCTTTCTTGATTCAATAAGGTTGTTGATGTTTGGCCCAGTATCTTCACTTGACTGACTCTGAGTGAATCATCTGTGTTGCTTCAGAGAGTAACTTTTGTCTTTTCCTGATTCTTCTTCTTATATTCTCTATTGTTTAACAGTTTAAATGACAATCAGATACTGCCTTGAGTTAAACACTGCTGGTTAAACACTGGCTAATCTTCTAATAAATTACAGCAATGAGGGCAGTGGCAGTTCCTGCAGTGGAAGTCTAACCTAAGGGCAGACTTGTTAGGCTATTTGAGCAAGGCTTGTTGAAAGGTTTGTGGACTTTCCAGCAAACCTAGGTTTGAAAAATCTGGGACAGGCTAGCCAAGTTAAACATTGGCTTCAGACACCACTATTCCTACCTCCCTCCCCTTCCTGCCCAATTTGCTCTGAACCAAATAAACTCTGATGATTTTCATGTGGGGGTTCAAAGGTTACTGATGAAGTGTTGCTGCAAGGGTAGTGAAGGCGGCTAGCACACATGAGGTGAGACAACAGATCCAGTTTGTCATGATCTTCATCTTAATAGAGGTTTTCACTCAGCTCTAGTAAGAATGATAGGAAGACTAGATGTGCAGTGGGGAGCATGTGTCAACAAGAGTTGTCAGCCACCAGCAGCTGCTCCCATGACCAGACTATCAGAACCTCCTTTCTTGTCCTCCCCTCACGTCCCTACTGGATTTTAATTGTTGCTTTTCTTACCTGCTTTTATACAAAAGCACTTCCTGCAAACACATACAAATATACACCATCACTATCTTTTCAGTCTCCTTTCAAGATTCTCTTCATAGCAAATGTTCTTCAGTACAAAGCTAGTGGAGACCTGGGAATTTGCTTCTCCTGAGACATAATTTTCCTAAAGCTAGAATCCAACATGTCTAGAGGACTGTGAAAATCTCTTCTTATGTGCTGGTATGAGCTCCACAGAGAAAAAGCCTAGTCTGTGATCATATACCAATACAAATAAAACCCAGCAGTCACTTTACTTAATGCCAGTAATTTTTGCTACTTCTATAAATGTGTCTTCTTCTACCAGCAGCTAAATGACACTAATGAATGTTAACAACATTATTTACTCCTTGGTGTTTGAAGAGTTGCTCTTTCTCTAGCCACTGTTTTAAGTGCTTTGAGATCTGAGTCTTAACTTAGAGACAAGTAGAAAAGGAAACTGAGTTTCTCTAAGTAATGCACGGTCCAGTTGTGGCTTAATACAAAGATATGAAAACCCTGCAGGATGCAACTTGCTGTTCAATTTCCCACCCAAAATGCTGCAGACTTGATTGTGGGAAACTGGAAGGACCTCTAAATTTGTTGCCAAATGCACTGAATAAGATGATGTTGAATCAAACTGGCCCCAGACTTATCTTTGTGGATCCAATGCTCAGTCTTCACTAGAAGCATCCATCATCCCTGAGTGCTCCTTTTACACCTTTGACACTAAGTTTTCTCTCTGATTTGCTAGACCTGCTTGTCAGCTTTTGATATGTCTAAAGAACATCAGATTGTATGTAAAGTAATTATGAGAAAACACCTTCTAGTCAAAGCAAGTGCAAGTTTGTAGCCACTGATGATTCCTCAATTTTTTTTCCTCCAATGTTGAAAAAAGTAGCAAAGCAGCAGCTGGTCTATGCAGAGAAACTCCAAAGTAATAAGCAATAACTAAGAAGAAACTCCAGACTTAGAGTTGCCACTGTCTTCTCAGTGATGATTTGTGGCTCAGGTGACTCTAGCCCACCTAGAAAACAAGAAGGCAACAAAACTTATAATGCGGAGAGTCTGAGAATCACATATCTTAAGGCTAGAAAGTGACCATGAGCTATTTCATCTTGTCTCTTTCATCTTTCCAGCTTACAGAGTGCAGACTTGCACTCCATTACATCTGCACAAGACCCATAACCTTTGTCTGATCATTCTACCTTGGTTTAAAGACTTCAAGTGAAAGAGATCTCCACAAAGCCGTAGGCAAATTGTTTTAGTGGGTAATTGCTCTTGTGAAAAGCAAATCTGACATTTGCTGTATGTCCTACTTCAGCTTTTTCTTCTGTCTTTGAACATATTTACAGCCCTGGGCAATGACACACTATTTAAAGCTTTTAATAACAAACTTAATGTTTTTTAGTTAAAAAAACCAAAACCACACACAAACTTGCTGTAACTATTTTTTTATAACAAACAATACCTTCTATTACTTTAAATAAAGCCACGTTTGTATGCCTAAACAGAGCTGGGACAGTTGTACACTTCCCCAGTATTTCCTGTTAAAAAGTGCTGACTGCAAAACACTTGATTAAGCCAGTTTTGACTTGACCCATATGATCATTCCTGTTTCTGTGATAAGACTATTAGTGTATAGATTCTCCTTTTCCTTGTAATTTTCTCTCTTGTTTTTTTAAAAAATAAAATCTTTCCCTTGAGACAGTGGTGTTCCAAAGACACGTAGGAACTATGAGATCCTCATTCTCAAGTGTTTGGATGCATTCTCAGGCTGAATGCAGCAAGTTCAGTGAAAATTTACTCACGTTCCTCATCTTATCGCAGCCACATTGTTTTCAGTATATGCTACTGCCAAGAACAACTCTGTAGCACTTAATAATAGTTGAATTTTTTCATAGTCTTTATCTCTGGAAACTATTCCAGTTTATCATTTTAATAGCAAATGGCGTGTTTTACACAGTTGCCTGATAAAAGTTCTCATAACCTTCTCTTTTTCTTCTTCTCTCTTTCTCTTTTTCTTCAGACATAGCTTTCAGGAATGCTCCCCCCTCATCTTCTAAAGCCAAGGTCAAGCCTAGTGAAAGATATTGTGTGACACCTCATGTGTCAGACATATGACACAGTTCTTTGAGACAAAATAGTAAAGCATTGTACAAAGGGACCACAACAAACTAAAAATGTCATGGCAATGAGGAAACAAAAGAAGATGGGCTCTCATGAAAAAGTCCACTGCCTGTGTGCACTGCAATTCAGTCTCCAGCCAGCTGGCAGGGAAATGTACCAAAAAAAAGGAAGGTTGATTCTATCTTGTTCTACCATCCTTGTTTCTCTTTCATGGCGTGGAGAATTTAATCAGGTGTGATTTGTGTCTGCTCTTTAGCCAGATAGGTTTCAAAAAACAAGAGAGCCCTCACATAAGCAAATACATAACGAAGTAGCCCAACAGTTACTAGTAAATATATGACCAGTGATTCACATCCAGACTGATGTGCATCTTGAGTTGTGGAAAATGTCCTTTATTTGGCACTTCATGTCCTTTATACAGTAACAAATGCCTAAATAGACTTGTGATAAGCTGCAAAATGTCATTACAGTCTGTAATAGGAGAACAGCAATGTCAGGGTTTCAAGAGAGCTTGTGATATCCTGAAGTGAAACCTGGCAAATAAGTTTTGGGCTTGTATTCCTCAGAATGAAATTCTTGAGATTGCTTCTGAAATGAGGATGATGACTGTGTGCGTGAGCACTAACCTGCCATAGTGAAACAAGAGATGATTGATGGGTTAAAGGGAAATGTAATATCGTCTAAGAAAAGGTCTGCAGTGTGTATAGGAATTTATGGGAAGTGTAGCACCTGGCTTGGAAAAATGCCTTGTCCATAGTTAGTAAGGTGCAGATTTTTTGAGCTGAGATTTACTTTGGTTTAGGACCTTCCCTCCTTTCAAATTCAAGGTGTAGAAATTAATGCTAAGTAGAAACAGGAATAGATCCTTGAAATATGGCAACTTGGACAACATTAACCTCCCTGAGGATTTTGTGAGATTCTTGGGCCACATACCACAGACAACCTAGTCTAAAGTTGCTGTCATTGATTTGCAATGTGAAACATGTTGAAAGGCATGTCCTGGAAGTATGGATCCAACTTTATCTTGGGAACCTGAGTTCCCAAATGTGGGACACAGCTGGGCATCACAGGTGTTTTCTACAGTCTGGTACACAATGAAAAAAATGAAGAACAAGCTGCTACATTAAGATGTACAAAATGCGTTTAATATTAGTAACGAATGGATGGATTAAGTGTTTCCAGCAACAAAATCTACCTAGATGAAAACATCATCACATATCTTTGAGGTTTTGTGAAGGTTATGTGTTCAGATGAATCTGAAACGCTTCTAATTAATGTTATCAAAAGTGTGACATTTAATTAACTCCATAACACGTTGAGCCTAATGATAACACATTTTGATTCACCACAGGCAACAATGATCTCTCCTGAGCAACTCTAGAAGTGGCAAGGTTTGAGGGAAGGAGGAGATTGGTAGCTTACATGAGTTCACTTTTTGCCAAAGAAAGGCAGAGTGGGAAGAGAGTTAATAATTTTGTCAGTCTCCAGCTCACATCAGAGGCATTGATGAGTTCAGTATATTTGCTATCAGATATTTATAATAATGATCTATTTCTCCAGTCTTATTTTTTATAACACTCATTTGCCACACTGAAAGAAGTAACAACAGAATGCATTAGTTTTGTATTCTGGAGTCAGAACCGGTCAATGAAATGATGCCTTTTTTACATTCAGACCTATTGCAAACATTTTCTGAAACTGAATCAGCAAATTATTCTTTTTTATTAATTTGAAATGGAAATTTCTGCTGTGTCATTCAGCTGATCGATAAGAAATGATCCAGAAGAAGTAATACAAATGGGAGGGGGGGAGAATTGCGCCTTTGTTGTGCTGTTATGGCTGGTTTTGCTAGCGTGTGACTGATTAGTCAGGTAGCAGCATGAAATTTTCTTCTCCATGATATTTGTGTAATTTTAAATGCTTTTCAGAGACATCTTATTTAGTTTAAATAAATAAATAAATAAAAAGAACTAAGATGAATGTGGCCTATGCTTAAGTCTCCTGGAGATATTTAATCACACAGATGCTTCTATGTCTCAGATGTACAATGACAATAGGTTGTTTGACCTTTAACCCTTGTAGGTCAGATTTTACTGAGTTTCCCATCCTGAAAGTAAGACATGAGTTCGTAAGACAATTCAGAAATAAGAAAGGTAATTTGTTCTGCATGCAACCTGCCCAACTGGATGAGGTAAAGAAGCTCACAAGTGTAAGGGAAGTTTTATGGACGTGTTTTTGATGACTCATCCTTCATTGCAGGAAGGCTACAGGGAGGAATGAATCTTGTGGCTGAAGTATATTCCAGATAGGAGATGGGACAGAAATGGTCCAAGAGACTCAAGGACAGAATGAAGAGAGGTGACAGCTGAAAGAAAACATCAGTAGGACAAGGGCAAGCAACAAGTTGATGTTGTTCTTTTCAGGTGTGTTTTGTGGCAATCAACTAATCCATGCCTTTTGAGATTGAAATCTAGCAATATTTCTCTGACTAAAACTCAACCTCCATGGATTTCTATTGGTATCAGTTAGGAGTAGCTTCAGATTTAAGGTGGAATTTTAGTCTGTCATTAAGGACGGTGTTGTTCCCACCTCGTGCATGGGTACTGAGGGTCAAGGATTTGAGGGTGAATGAAGATGATAAGTATGGCTCTCACTCCAGGATCTGACCCTAGCAGTAGGTCCAGCCTGTGGGCTCTATCATGTGGGGTAGATGATGGCTTAGTGCTCTCTCCAAGAATCTTATTTGCATAGAAAGGGGCAGAGGAGGGGACAAAGGATAACTGCGGTGTCCCTGCAGCATGACCATCATTACAACGTAGTGCCAGGGTTACAATTCTGTAGCAAAAGCATGCATATTAAACCAGGGGTGTGTGCACAATGGCAGAGACCCACAGTCACGTTCTGGCATTTGTGAAACTAGTTGAAGGACTGGAAACAATGGGGCCAAGGTCCCTTCTCCGAAGATGTACGAGAGGGCATTGAACGCCTGGAATCTCATTGTCGGAGTGGTGGTGGTGGCGGACGGGGGAGTGTTTTTCCTCCTTTTTCCTTTTTTCCCTGCATATGAGTGAGAAAGGAGGCGGGGAGAGGAGGGCAGTAGTCGCTTCGCTGTCGTGCTGGGTGCCAGACTCGCTACTGCAGTATCGTACTCAATATTCTGATCACCTTGCAAGTCAAGGAGCCTTGTGAGCCTGCAGTGGTGTCAGGGTGAAAAATGAGCAACGCCATCACGCTTGGCCAGGCAGTGGCTGCCAGCCCGCAGCAAGTGCTGGTCTGCAGTGTCTTCCTTTGAGAGAAATCTGTTTTGAACAGGGTGGTGGACTGGTGGCTTGCTTTTTGTTTTGGTATGTGTATGTAAGACTATTTTCTTTTACTTTTAAATACAAGGTTTCACTGCAGTGGCACACAATACTAGAGGCTTGAACTCCTTGTTTTAGGGTCTTGGCTTCCTTCCACGATTTGTCTGTTGTTTGTAAAGATGCTGGAAGAAGTGGGCTCAGTTGAATGTGGGTTTTGATGTGTTTTCTTCTCCCTCTCCTACTTTTACCTGGAGAATGAGCTGCAGGAGGCAGTTTTCCACAGTGATAGGCAGGAGGAATGCACCAGCACTTGTGTTTGTGTATGTGTGTGTGTGTGTGTGTGCGTATGTACGTGTGTCGAGGGAGGAGCAGGCTTTTCAGTAGGGGAGTATTTCAATGGCTAGTGCAATACAGACCCTGGGATGCTGTTAACCCAAATGGCTTGTTATCTTATTTGTTGTTTGTGGCAAAGGCATTGCCTAGGCAACCATAATGCCTCTCCACTCTTGAATGGCGTATTCTGCATCATCTGGGTGAGATATAGAGAAGCAACAGAAGGAGCAAGGCAAGTACTGTTTGGTTCAAGATGTTTGGAGTCTGATCATGCTAGTTAGAGGCAACTAGACATCTGAGAAACACTGCACAGGGTTTTTCCCATGCTGCTCTGCCAAGTATTGCAGGACTGACCTTCCATTCATGTCTCAGCTGAGGTACTTTGGTTGCAACCCACTGTTCCCCTGGCATTTTGGTTGTGACATCTAGTCTCTGCAGTGTTAATACACATCACTCTTCACTTGCAGCAGCTTCTACACTGCCAAGTGTGCCATCTCCAGGGAGAGAGACAGAGAGAGTGACTGGCTGCCTGTTATGGTACATGTTTTGTCACTAACGCCTTTGCTTTCAGTGCAGATACAGCCCAGATTTGTCAGAGTAAAAATCATTCCTTCCTTCATGGCTGGAGGACTGCTTAGTTATGAAGGATTATGATGGTAACTTTAGGGCTGAACCAAAAACAAAATAATCCAATCACTCAGCTAGCACTGGAAAACAAGCAGTAAAGCTCTCCTGGAACCTGACCACTGTGCACAGAGGCTCTGCCTTGTGTATGTGCACTGAGTTTAGGATAAGGTTAACAGTATGTTAGCTGTGAGGGAAGAAGCATTTTACAAACCTGTTTTCCATCCTGACTAGGTCAGTGCTGGATTATCTTTTTGCACAAGGCACAAGCATAGTTATACCTCAAATGAAATAGCCATCTATCAGCTTTCTGATGAGATCTACTTTGAAGCGCCATAGTGCAAGAGAAAAACAGGAAGGAATATCCCAATCAGCAGGATGAACATCCTTCTGTCTGTCTATCATTTTGAGAAAAAAGAAAGAGAAGAAAGAAGGAGAAACTTATTCTCTCTTTAGCTGCAGGTGCCTGGAAATCATTCTGCAGATTACTTTATTTCAACTGAGTCAGCCTAATGGAATTGTGATGACGTATAGTCATGAGGGCAGGAATGATTTTATTAAAATTGCTGGCAGCTAGAGCTAACAATTTAAACTTGCTGGCCATTCTTGTCTTTGGATAAAACACACGATGAAAGTTTTACTGCTCTGTGTACAGGTCACACACAAATCTGCATTCTAGCAAAAGAATACTAAATGTTCCACAATACAGAATTGCTCTCATGGGGGAGTTTTGAATGTCCCATTCAGATTCATTTCTTCTTAGAAAATTCCCTTGAGTCCAAGCATATAGCTGAAATGCTTTGAATTTTTAAAACTTTTGCATAGCTATTTCTGGTGATTTCCCCCCCCTGCTTCCCCCCTCCGCCTCACTTCCCTTTATTTAATGTTTTTAAATTTACATGCTCCCTATTTTTCTAGCAGCCTGTGGTAGTATCACCTCAGAAAGTCTTCCTGCAGGCTTGTTTCTCCATCAATGTTTCAGAACTTTTTGTGTTTCTCAGAACCTTGTGGTACCAGCAAATTCATGCCTCTTCTAAGTAAACATTATAGTCCATGGAAATGGAGAGAGAAAACAAAATCTAACAAGAACGGTCTGAAAAGCACAGATCTTTGGTTTTGAGTGAGAAGAATCAAGGAGAATCTTATGCTGAGAAGTTAACAGAATTTTTTTTGAGGTTACTGAAAATCCTTCATAAATGCTCAGTTTGCTCTATTGGAATCATTTGACTTCACCCAAAATGAAAGGCTTTGTTTTTAGGTAACTTAACCCAAATGTAATTGTTATTAACACTCCCAACTTCTGGTTCCAAAATCAAAACAAATATAAACATAATGTTGAACTGAAATATGCCACAAATGCATAACCAATATGTTTATGAGGTTAAATAGTGAATTAAACTACTCAACAGCAGAGAAATAAATTACTTTTTTTTCCATTTATTGAAAATCATTCTGAGTTTGAGAGGGAACATCAGAAGTTATGCACTTCCATCTTCAGAGAAGTTAGGTTTAGGAACAGGTTTTGTAGCTGAGACTGTTATGTCCCCCATCTACTTTCAGGAAAGGACAGTTTGTATGGTGTTTTCCAGGGTTCGATGAAATGTTTATGGACCTAGGGAGGATGGGAGCGAGGCAGGAGCAGGCGCTCATGTATCTGAGCCAGAGTCAGTGATAGGGTGGCCCTGAGTCAGAGCCCACAGTAGGCTCACAGAACTCAGAATTATCTTGCTACAAAGGGCTGCTCAAAATTGTCATGATGAGAATGTTTTGCAGGAGACAGCAGGCTCTTAGGGGGAAAAAGGAATATGGCTGAAAGAGTGCCAGGTAGGTGTTATCTTCTCGGGTGGATGGAAGCATGTCCTCCACAGATGGCTACAAATACTGGCCCTATTTCTGACTCTAATTATGGCCCTGATGATGGGCTTAGGGCTTATTATTAAGGAATATTCTTAGTTATTAGAAAACACAGTTCCCCTTTCCCCACCCATGTTTGAACATGGGAAGAAAATAGGTCATTCTTTTTTATTCCAGAAGGATGCATATTCAGAGAATGTCCCATCCTGCTTGAGCTCTGTCCAGCAGCAAGCAAAAAATATTCCTTTCTAGGTTTGTTTTTCCTCTATTTTTTAATCTCCCCTCACAGCAAATAAGTGAAGTGAACTGGAAAGACAAGACCAAATTAGTACCAGGCTGCAAGCGTGCCCACAGGCAGCAACCACCTCAGGGGATGGAGGAAGGAGTATTGGTCAGTGGATGCAGGAGCCCTGCTCCCAAGGTGAAGTTGCCCTCCTGAGTGCAGGCAAGTTATGTGAGAGATCAACTCTTTCTCCCTGTTGGGAGTCTCTCGCTTCAGTCTTGCTCTGGCCCTGCTTTTCACCCTTTTTCTTTACTGGGTTGTAGGACTGATGGGAGGGAAGTGAAGCTAATGAGGAATTTAACTGTCAGATACTTTGTGAAGAAGACTACTGCAACACTTCCAAATATATCCAGTTTCCTCTGTAGCTCTCTGGACGGTTGCTCATTTAGCTGCTCCTCTCTGGTAGGTGCAAGGCCTCCTTGATTTACTGACTCATGTGACTTGTGCTTGATATACATGTTGAGGCTGTAGCCTCAGCTCCATCCCTTTGGCACTGCTCCAGAGATGAGAGGACACACAGATGATCTAAAGAGTTAAATAGATGTCATGTGGCATAAATGAGCAGAAAGCTGGAAGGCAATGCTCAGGCCAGTCCACAATCCAATAAATGTGAATGCTGAAATCACATAAAGCTGGTTTTGAGAAGCACAAATCACACAGCCTGATAGCTGCTCTGTCCAGGATGCCCAGGATAATGAACAAGGGAACAGAAAAGGTGTAAAGACTCAAGTATGACTGTAGACATCTTTCCCATTCAATATGTCTTAAAACAAAATGCAATGTTTTTTTTTTTAATCGGGAACTTCACCTCTAGTTTCCTCCCTACTTCAACTCTGACTCTTCAGAAGGAGAGAGAATTGGTAGCAATTGTACTGATAGAGGAATCCTATAGACATGCAAAGTGAAGTACTCTGTTCGCTCCAAGCCATCCCACAGCAGGAGATAAATCATTAGATGAGGAAAGCAGTCTCCGAGGACTTTTAGAAAGGTTATGTATGTGCCCTTTTAACAGAAACTAGCAGAGACACAGTCCAGAAACCAGTATAGATGGGAAACAATAACACCAATGTTTAGTCACATTGCTCTTAGGAGGTGATGATGGGATGCAACCATCACTTGTGCTGTTTAATTACGAAACCTGGATGGATCTGAGCTGTGGCATTGCTTTACTCTGCTTTTCTCTTGAAAGACCAGGCAAACACCAGGGTACTGTCAGATTGCCATGGGCTGGAATGACACATCTCCAGCATGTCCATGCAGCTGACTACAGGGAACTGTGCTTCTAAATCTGACCGTGAAACCACTGTGGCTGTTGCTGTCGTGACCGACAGTGTGCAGCAATGCACACTGGCTCAGAACTGAGGAGGCTTCTGGGACAGACAGTGCCCTGATTCAAGTGATTCATGCCTGAATAATGTCCTTTCACTTCGAGAGACAGATAGTGTGATAGGCACATGCTCTATCTATTCTGACAGGGAACCTCTATATCAGCCATTCAGAGGAATTTGAGCAGATCAGGGCTTCAGTTTCATTCCAGCTGTGACAGAGCTGTGTAAATAAATAATCCTAATCTACATAATTATCTCTTTTTTTGAGCAATTGTCACATAAATCTGGCTGATATCAAGTGATGTTGCATGTGGGATTTGAGCATCCAGAGCTGGGTTCTTCCTGGCCTCACAGACTGGGCAGTTTGAGAAGGGATATCATTTTGAGCTCTCTTGAACATCACAAGTTTTTTTTCCTCAGGAAGATCAAATGCTTGTAGCATTTTCACCAGAAAAATGCCATCAACAGCAGACTTCCAGTGGTGATTGAAAGTGTGAATTCTCATGCAAAATGATTCTTTTGCCTACAGTCATCTGGGAGCTGGGCCTTTGATTTTCATGTATTATTCTCCCTGGCAGTCTGTTCAGTCAGTATGCAGATTTCCTTCTTCATTCAATTTTCAGTGGGCAGGAAGAGTACAATTAGTTGTATTATCAGCAGTGTGAATAAAAGGGAAACACTGAACTGGATCTTTATGAGCCTGCAGTTGCAGTGGGAAGAAGTAGATTCATTACACGTTAGCAGGGTATGAAAAAAAGCTTCAGGCTATCTGAATGTGTTTCCTTGTCATCTTCCTCTGAGGAACTTTTTGTCTTTTGCTGTAATTCCAGACCTTCTCCCCAAGTCAGCCTAGACAGGGAAATTACTGGATGGGACAGAATTGCATCTTGCAAAACTGACAAGGACAAATAATTTAACGCAAAGGAAAGCTGGCTGGAGAAGCAGCCAAAAAGCATGCTGAGGAGAGACTATTGCAAGCTAAGATGAAGTGTGTTTTCAAAGATGTGTCCCATCTGAACACAGCTGATGTGGGATCTACATGCTGAAGTGCACAGCTAAGAAGCTGGTTGTGCTGCAAGACAGAGGATAAGCACAATAGGCAAGGGGATTCTTCTCTGTTTCACCAGGAGGATAAAATTCTTTATTTTACATGTAGGTTTTTCAGGGATAGAGTAATAAACAATATTTTGTTTTTGCAGGAATTTAGTTTGCAGGAGTTGGATTGAATTAGCTGTGTTGAGAGGAGGATTCAGGTTGGTGGAGTCTGGTGGAGATTGGTGGAGCATTTTCTGTATGCTCCCTTGCATGCTATCAGTTTAGGTGTTAAGTGTACTTGCTTTGCCCTGAAGCTGTTGGGATCTCTAAGGCCACACATTCTCTTGCTGTAACTGATTCTAACACCTCTCTGGGTTAGAAAAAAATGTAATTTGCCTGATTTATAAGATGAATGGAAATTTAGGAGCTGACCATAGTGCTGTGCCATGCTTATGTTCCCATGCTTTTAATAAATCAGTGAGAAAAAGAAATTAAAGACAGACATTTTCTGTTGCCCTTATGCTGGAACGTTATTAATTCATCAGGAAAAATTCATTTGGGAGAACCTGGTAATTTCTTCAACTTCATACGTGGACACTTCCATGGCTTAGTAAGTCCCTGGCAGCAGCATACTATGACTCCTCATATTGTTGAGGATTCCCAAGATGCAGATTAGCTGTGCCTCTCATCCCCTGCATGAGGCCACGGGGATGCAGTATAACTTCACAGAAATCATAGTGAAACAAAGCTATTGTTCCACAAGCAACCAAACACAGGAGTCAAACGTCTTGTGTGGCTTCTTGTAAGATTAATAAGGAATACGTGAAGGCTGCATGGTCAGCAACCCCACTGCATCTCAGCTGCTCTCACAACACCTCTGTTTTCCTGTTTTTGCTAAACACACAGGATGCCTACATCTTTAAGACTGTGCCACTGTGTATAATTGGGTTGAAACAGCACACACGTGGAACATGACTGTGAAACCATCGTTTCCTTAGGAAACCAGTCAAAATGAGAAAGCTTTCAGCATAGAAATGCTGCAGTAGGTCAACTGTGTTTTGACTTCTAGCTGCCCTCTTTATATAGACTCCACTTTCTCCTCATCAGGATGCTCTCCCAAGCCTTTTTTCCTTCTTCTACATTTTGACCTCTATTGCGATTTATTACACTGATGAATTCAGAGAGTCATATGGCAGGTATTTACCTTCATGTCATCAGACTGCTGCTGTCTCCCAAGCTGACAACCCAGCTGTTCTGGCTCAGTCTGCACCCCTGACACTGATGGTTCACTTCATTTTTTACTCTGTAGTGTGATTTTGCTACTCTGATTTGTATGTTCTTCACCATCAGCCCTGATGAATTTTGTAAAATTTGGACTAACTCATTAAAGTATATCTTTTAATTATTACCTTCTTCATCCCTCTCTTTTGCCTTAGTTGGTGATACTGTAAGCTAGTTAAGGAGTGCAATTGCAGAACTCTTTTTTGAAACTCTAGGTATTCCAATTAATGAATGTCAATTGAAATTACACTAACTAATCATGCCAAGCCCAGTGCTAGTGTATTTGAATGTCTCAGGAGACCTTTCATGGTATAGTCTCTATTTTCATTTCTTGCTTGGATATGTAACAGGACTCAGATCAAGTCTTCTTCTGGCCCATGGAGGTATTGAATCTCTACTCAGCTGATGGAGGGGAACTTGACTTAATTCGTGATTCCACTGCTTCCAAATTTGGTCACTTGGAACTTCTGTTACTCTGATGTACTAAAAAACTTCCCAAGAGTAAGTTTATAAGCAGGTAAATAAGATGGATCATTTTTTCCATCAAATTTGTTAGACCAAAGCCATGCCAAGTCTCATGATGAGGTGATGTGAGCAATCCCTCCCTTTCATTACTGAATTTATCCAAGGTAGAGCTTGTCACTAGCATTGATCCATGGCATCTGTGCTCTCTTATGTATGCTTGCTGTTTTCCATTTTGTGAGCAGCTTAGCTCAGGAGGTTCTCAGGGATGGGAGAGGATTTTTCTTTTCACAGTCCTATGTGAACACTGGCCCATGATCAGACCTCTTGTGCAGATAAACGTGGATACCTTCTACTTTCAGAGACACAAAGGGAACAACAGACAGCCATTTACTATGCCAGTGGCTGAAGAAGACAAGTTCAGGATCCTGTCATTGAAAAATTTAGACCTGTGCATATGCACGTGTGCAACTAATTCCATGGTCCCAGTATAGTCTGCCTGCATCCTCCTCCCCATTCTGTCTTCCACATCTCCATCTTCAGTCTCTTCCCTGCTGCCAGTCAACAGCCCCTAAGTTCATCAGAGCTGTTGCAGCAGCAGGGTGCTGCTTGCCAGGAAAGATTATTCTTGACTGGTTGCCAAGCCTCTTGCTCTGGCACACAGATAAAATGTTAATAGGGGCGAATATATTTGACACAAAGGGTGAAACTGCATGTTCCAGGCACAGAGCCTTTTGCCATCCATTTAGCAGAGACACTGGCTGGATCTTTCCAGTTCCTTTTTACTTGCTGAGGAGGAGCTGACCAGGGACTTTCAGAAGCTGGATGAGGATTACACCTGTCGTGTGGTTAACAGCTTAAGCAACAGCACCTTCTTGCTGATGAGTACACAGAGAGAAAACTTTCTAAGGACAACCTAGAATTCTTCTTTTTGCTAGAGGATTATGACATGGGAGTGGGAAGATGTCAGTGAGAGCATCACAGTAGGTTAAAATGTGGTCTGATCATTGCCTAAAGTGATGAAGCTTCCCAGCAGGATGAGTGTTGGCTGAGGTCAGTCCAAGTGCAGGAGGAGATGTCAGAATTCACCATTCCTCACAGCATAGTTTGGGGCAGGAAGAAACTACTGCTTAGATTCAGTCAGCCAAGTCTCTCCATGTCTTGCCAAAGAGGAAGGTCAGAACTTACTACAACTGATGTGGCCAGCAAAGCAGGACAGTGTTCTTAATTAAGCCCTTGTGAGATAGTATCTCTGTGCATCTCTACTGATAGGATTGCTTTGCCTTCCTTTTAAAGTCCTTAATGGGGAACTTCCTCTGAAAATTCCAGATGCAGATTATATGCCAGATGACTCTTGTAACTTCCCTTGTTTGGTCAGGAACAGTCTCACTCAAACCACAGAAGTAGATACACATGAAGGGGTATAAACATGATGCTGCAAGGAAAATCAGAGATGACTGAACAGATCTGGTTATCTACCATCACAGCTTCTAGTGGAAACTAGATTACTTATATTCACAGTGGTACTACAGCATCCACTGGTGTAAAGGAGGGAGGAATCAAACTCCCAAGGTGTGGGGCCGATTGCAGCTGGACAGAAGTATGCTATGACATGTCTACCTAGAGCCATGTCCTACAACATGGTGATACCATGATGAACAAAACTGTAACCAGGCTCAGAAATATAAGCCCAGCAGCTAATTCTTTTTCTACAGAGCAGTGAAAAATTTTGCTCCACAAAAGCACACACTTGACCAGTTTTTATTGATAACTGTTATGCTCTTGAAGGAAGGGTATTTTTAATGGGGAAGTGCATGTTTTTTCAGACAGTATGCAGCTTCTCTCTTCTTTCTCTCTTCCCTCTATCTCCACAGTATGTGATAAACTTGCCATAAGATTTATTAACAAACGCTTACAGTGATTTCCCTGAGTACTTTATCTGGAAATTACTCTAGGAGCTGGACCCTTCATATGCTTAAATTGGTGGAAAATTCCCATCTATTTCAACAAGCCGTAGGTAAGACCTGTGCTTAATCAGGGGAAAAGAAGACCTCAGATCATGCCATAGGCTAAGAGATGAGCCCTGTTCAAGCATGGCATGAGGAGAAGCTTGGACACTTTATTTATTATTTACATCATGATCTCTCAGAGGATCCTGTCTTGAATCAGGCAAGTGCAATCACAAAATAAAAACTCTGAAGAGCTGTGATCTTATCTTGGAGCAAGAAGATATGTGGTGATTGCAGCTTGGCTTATAATAACTGGAGTGGGTAGAGATCTTCCATGGGAATACTGTAATTGAAATATTTCTCTTTTGGTTCAGACAAGATAGAGGGAATATTTAACATGTTAACCTATTAGCATCCACTTAAGCGTTGTTAAGGGACAGTGCCAGAACTCTTAGCTCTTAAAATGCTGCCCAGGTTGCTCCTGAGCATTCAGGACTGGTCTGAAAAGATTGGCAGAAGTGAATCTCTAATGCTGCAATTAAAAAGGGTCATCTTTCTGGATACAGGGAGAATTGGAATGTATATCATTAGGAATAAGCTTCAGGAAAAGATGGGAAAGGCATAACTGTTACATGGGAAAACAAATGCCACTTGGGAAAACAAACACCATTCAAATGTTGTTTTGGAAGTGTTAATGTTTTGAGTCTTCTTCGATTCCTGCATTAAGGGTTTCATCTGCAGTGTGGTTATATGATGTCTGGGTACATACTGTGCAAACTGATGCCATCAGTCACCCTGGGGAGCACGTCAGTCTTAGCTGCATAGTGCAAACTTCTAGTTTCAGAGCAGTAAAACTGCAGCATGGAGCCTGACTACTTCTGTAGCAGAGCTGTGAAGTGCGCTCTGTGATGAGACCTGCCAGTATAGGTGGGTGCTAGTTGGTCATTCCCAGTGCTGTTCCCACATGTTTACTATGTCCAGTTTTGGGATCCTCAGTTCAAGAGTGACAGAGAACTGGAGAGAGTCTAGTGGAGGGCTACAGAGATGATGAGGGGACTGGAACATCTCTGATGAGGAAAGGCTGTGAGACTTGGGGCTGTTTAGCCTGGAGAAAAGAAGATTTCTAAATACCTAAAGGGCAGATGTCAAGATGGTGGAGCCAATATTTGTTCTATAGTGTCCAGTGACAAGAGGTAACAGGGTCAAGATGAAACACAGGAAGTTCCACTTGAACACAAGGAGAAACTTCTTTGCTGTTGAAGTGAGGGAGCTCTGGCACAGGCTGACCAGGAAGGGTGTTTAGCCTCCTTCTCTGGAGGTTTCCAAACCCGCCCGGACACGTTCCTGTATGACTTGATGAAGGGCAACCTGCTTTAGCAGGGGAATTGGTCTGGATGATATATAGAGGTCACTTACAACCCCCATCATTCTGGGATTTTGTGACTTGTTAGCTGCCTTATTCTGCTGTTTCTCTGGAGCCACCTCTTTTTAGTTTCCTCTTAGCTTTAGTTGCCTCTTTTTAGTTTCACCATGTGTTGCAGTTGCCGGCAACACTACCTGGCAGTCCAGACTGATCTCCCAGCTTACCGACCGCTGAGGGGAATGGATAACTGCATACACAGTATGGATGATGCCCAGTTTCCACTTTATTGTTTATGTTATGCCCTTATATCTGCTAGCATAAGCACCTCCTCTCACTCTGTCTCGTGCAAGCCCTTTCACTTCCTCTTCACCCCTCTCGTTACAGTTCGTGATCTTCTGGACAACCATGCTTTTTGCCCTGGTGACTTTTGGATTCCTTTGGCATTGAGTGCCTTTCTTCCAGAGGTCATCAAATGATGATCAGTGGAGGAAGACCTGCAGCCCACCAATGTACTAGGAGGAAGACCCTGCTCTTTTTGCAGAGCCCTACTCCTTGGGAGTTCCCCAGATCTGTTTTTGGTATAAAATGTTGGGGGAAGGTGTTTATAGGGAAGCCAATTCACCCTTGAATTAATACAGGATTATTGCTATTTTATCATCCAGAGTGCATTGGTGTCATGTTAATTACTTCAAAGGGTAATCTCTGAGTAATCAAGAGGCAATATAATTAGTACCTGGATGCAGAATATGTGATTACTCTGTTATGTGGTGACAAGGTATGTGCTAGGCATATCTTTCTCAGTTACTGAGTAATTTAAGAGAATTAACATAGTATTTGTGTCTGAGAGACAGGAAAATATCACACAGCTGGGATCTCTGCAGAGGACTATAAACTTTCTGCCAACAGGATTTGAAAGCTTTTCCAAGACAAGAAGCGTTGGAGGAATTTGCTTTCTGATTTTCTCTCTCCTAAACAATAGGAAAGTTCTTTCCCTGTATGGCATTACCAGAGGAAGTGTAATAATTAGTTTAATTAACTGTTTACTTGGAATCCTTAGGAATTTAAAGGTTTTTCTTTACTTTCTGCCATGTGGATCATATATGGCAGCAGTGAAAGCAGATTCATGTTGAAAGAGATGAATAGAGGGAACCACTCATCTAATGAGGAAAGAAAAACCAAAAAATACAACAAAGACAAAATAGTTTCCAAGCATTGAAATGTGAGAGCAAACTGCCCCATCTCCATCAGAGCCTGGGCACTGAACATCTCACTGAGGCTGAACACATGGGACCTCAGGCAGAAGAGGAGGACCCAGCACCAGCCACCATGTCAGCAAGTGCAAAAGTGGAAAGTGAGGCCTCACAGGATCCTCACTGAATGATGAGGATGCCTTTTGTCTAAAAGGTCATGAGCTCAAGGGACGGTTTCAGCAGGATTTCTGCTCTACGAGACTGCTGCAGTGGCAGCAGTAGGAACAACGAAATTTATGGCTGTACCTATGCTAATGACCTGCAGCAGCAAAACAGCCATTTGTTTCACATAGCCTCTGTTAAAACACAGCAGCATCTTTCCCATATCTCTCAGTAGGAGAGTGAATGGTGTTTACTAACTGTCCATCTTGCTGTTTTTGGAAACACCTTGCTGTGCTAAATCATAGAAGGCAGCTTGTGTCCTCATTTACACAGAGACCAGAGAGGGGGTTGGTGGCGAGGAGCAGTATCAGACCACATACATCATTGAGGTAGCTCTTTTCAACACCAAGCTTGGCCTTAATTACATTATATTGCCCTCTCAAGAGAAATCTCTGACACCTTGGGCTTTCGTAAAGTAATACATTGTCTTCTTTTTCATTAAATAGTAACTACTCATTGGGGCAATTTAACACTGTGCTTTTCCTTCACCTTCTAATGAGGTTATGTCCTGTACTTTCAGAGTATAAATAGACCATAGTTTTGGTATTTGAGCTATTGAGAATTTGAGGTCTTCACCTAACCAAAAAGAACTCATCCTCAGCAGTTAAACTGTCTTCTGATAGTTTTTGTTTCTGTTTTGCAGCATTCATTTTTGTGCAAGTTGCTCTTTTTTTAATGACACCTTGCAGCCAATGCTAAAAACGTAAACCACAGCCACCACATTTTCTGCAAAATGAACTTGGCTAATCCTTTGCATTTAAACCAGCCCTCACCTCTCTATTGATAAATACAGCTTATGCTCTAGTCCTAGAGAATGCAAATACTGTCTGCAGAAATAGCGTTATCCTGGCTGCTTCTCATTTTCATGCTTTTATTGCCAGTGATTCTGGAGCTTTTTAGTAGCTACCAAATCAATAATGCTGTGACATTCATGCATTTCTCAATGCCGCTGTGCATGGTACAGCATGAAAGTGATTCTTAAGGGCTCTACCTGATACTGATAGTTGTGTACTCATATAATCCTTTTCATCTATAGTTTATGGATCTTAATTAAGATTTACAATGCTTCTGTGAAGTGGATCTTTATGTCTGGGCAAACAGAGATGGCCAGATGTTAGAGGAGAGGATTTCAGAAAAGCTCAGGCTTTTTGTCAAAAGCATTCAGCTCCGAAAGCAAGGAACTCCTTGGCAGCCAGGCTGCTTCGCAGGGAAAAGCTGCCTTTTCTGAAATCAGTGCTGGAGCCAGGGACTGCAGCCCAAGAGTCCTGACACCCACTTTTGGTGACATTCCCTTCTTCTTTTGTTCCGTTTTTTAGATGTTTCCTAAAAGTATTAAATTTTAGAGAATCGCTTCCACCCAAGCCTGTAGCTTCCCTTCCTCTCTCAAATCTGGGGAGGTTTCCCTTACAGACTTTAAAAATAACTAAATAAATAATTACTAAACAGCAAAAATAACACAACACATACAATCAATTTGATTCAGTTTAGCTTCCGGAAACACTATGCTGGAGACAAGGAGGCTTCCAATTTCCTACATGAGTCACCATGTTCTTGGATTCAACCTGTCAAACTATATCAGCAAATCATATTATATAATGTAATGTAACAAGACACAACTGCCTGTGTTTAACCTAGAAAAGATTAAAAAACATGACCTACCACGGTCATTGGGCTGTCCTGGCAAAATTGTCATTCTCTTTTCAGTCCAGCTGCCCACTCCTGCTGTCCTGCCCAACCTGGTACACTGGAAGAAAATGTGTCATTTTTAGGAACAAAGATCTAAACAGGTCTGGTAACAGGGAAGCAAAGCCTACTTGTGCCATTTCTGTGTCTTGGAGGCTGATTACTTTAAGGTCATGTCCAGGGTTTTATGCTTCATAGTTATGCAGAACCAATTTCTCCTGGCTGAAAACCGATTTGCTAACTGTGGCACAGGGAGAAAGACTTTTGGACTGTAAGTGCTGCCTTGTTCTCTGTTCTCATGGGAAGTAGAAGAAAAAGGGGTGTGAAGAGGTGATGAAAGTAATTCTTTTCTTCTTCAGCTTCACAGAATGAGAGATGTTGGAGCCTTAGCTCTGATGCTTGCATTTTTTCTGGTGCAAGGCACAATACAGGAATAAGCAGGAAAATTGCTGGGAGGGGTTGAACTGAGGGATACCACAGCAATATGCCTCTTTTAGCTGTGACCTCTGGGGACATGGGAGAGGCTCCATATCACTGTTACAGAGCCCTGCAGGGGAGTGGGAGAAGTGAAAAGAGGTGAATGCGAATGACTTCAGCATGGGAGTCATATAGTCACCTCTGGTCTGTCTGGGGCCAAACCCCAGCTGCCCTTGATCCTGGGACAAGGAGGAGACAACCATGGATATTTGTTATTCCCCTCATAGCCTAGTACCTGCATCCTGCTGCTCAAAAAATCATCCCTTCACCTGTTCAGCTGTGGGGCTTTTTTACTGATTGATGACTGCTTTAAAACAGGAGTTTTTCATAGTGTTTTTGAGAGAGGGAGGCTGTGAATAAGGTGCAGCTCCCTGGGTCCTGGAAGTTTGCTTTTGCTACCACAGGCCCGGCGGCAGGGACTGTGTGGGCTTAGGTGATGTCTGAGGATGTGGGAACAATGTGGGGAAAGGGATTCAGTCTTTGAGCTTTCTTATTTTCCCTGGAGACTTCCCCCTTTTGTATTCCAGCACACAGCAAGTAGCAGCAGCAGCCTAGGAGTAAATTCAGTTTAGCAGTCACGGGACCTTTCATGACTTAGGTGCTGGCCTTGGCAGTGAAAACATCCCATTTGTTTGAGGGGCAGAGATTAGGCAGAAGGAAGAGGAGAGGACAAGGGTTAAATTTGAAGGATGACTGGGAAAATTGTGCCTTAGGAATCACAGTCCAAGGGACAAACATTAGTGGGGCATTAGTAAAATGCATGAACTGGCAAGGCTAGAAGGCAGTCAGTGTTGCCCAGATGGCAAGTAAGCCCCACACAACCATCCACTAGCTCACCCTAGTGGGATGGGAGGGAGAATACGAAGAGTAAAAGTGAGAAAACTTGTGGTTTGAGATAAAGACAGTTTAACAGGTAAAGCAAAAGCTGCGTACACAAGCAAAGCAAACCAAGGAATTAATTCCCCACTTCCCCTGGGTAGGCAGGTGTTTAGATATCCCCAGGACAGCAGGGCTTCAGCACACCTAACAGTGACTTGGGAAGGCAAATGCCATCACTCCAAATGTTACCCCTTCCTCTTCCTTCCCCAGCTTTCTATGCTCAGCATGATAACACTTGATCTGGGATACCCCTTGGGTCAATTGGGATCAGCTGTCCCTGCTGTGTCCCTTCCCAACGCCTTGTGCACCTCCAATCTGCTTGCTAGTGGGGTAGGGTGAGGAGCAGAAAAGGCCTTGACTCTGTGTAAGACTATTCAACAAAGATTAAAACATCCATGTGCTATCAACACTATTTCCAGCACAAATATAAAACGTAGCCCGATGTTAACTATTATGAAGAAAATTAACTCTACCCTGGCCAAAACCAACACACAGTGGAAAGAGCTTGTCTGGGCTTCTTTTGAGCAAGCATTTCAATCATGCACCTCTCTGCAAAGCCATTATGGAGAAATGTCTCAGGGGAGGGGATTTTAATGTCTTTCAGCGTGGGGTAAATGATCCCATGCTGACAGAGGCTGGCACCCTCTCTGTGCCAGCATCCTCCATGAGCAGCCAGTCTCTGAGCAAAGCCATAGCTAGTCCTTTATGAGACACAGCAAGGAAGCTGGCATTAATACTGCTTTGCTACCAGTTACATTTAAGGAAAAAAAAAAAGGCAAAATTACCAAACAAGTCCCAAGAACAACAACGGCAGCAAAATCCTCGAGCTGTTCTGGAAGAGAAAGTAATTAAGAAATATTTCATATCTCCAAGCGGCCCTGAAATTTTTATTCCTGTGCATGAAGCTCCTCAGGCTCCTCACAGGCAGCTGCTGCTGCTGCATTTCAGTGCAATAAATCCTGTTGCCTTTGGAGCCTGACAGCCAGTCCGGGATGTGATCAGAAAACCAACACGCTCTCTCTGTAAGGTTTAGTCCTTGCTTACATCAAACCTGCTTGTATCAACCAAGCCAGGGTGTGCTCCAAGAGCAAACCAGTAAGGCAAAATGGAAACCTTTCTTGGGATGACAAAGGTCAGAAAAGATGGGGAGTGGGATGAAAAGGAGGGATGGAGGAAATAGGAATTTGGACAAATAAGCTCCCAACTGCATTATTCCCACCCCAAACCCAAGAGACAAAGTCTACCTAAGTCCAGCCCTGTGAGTATTTATGGTCCTGTTGAAGCTGACAGGTCCAGAATTGAACTTATCTGGAAATAAATAGCAGTATGCTTCCACCTCAGTGCCAGCGAGCTGTGCCAGTGCTTCCCCTGGCATTGGACAGTCTGGCAGGATGTGTCTGGAGGCTGTGCCTGGTGCAGAGCTGCAGGAGCTGGGGCTCAGAGTTGGTGGTCCCAGGGGTACCTGCAAGGAAATGGCGAGTGGCTGTCACCCCACCTTAGTAAGCTTAGCTGAGACCAAATGTCTTGCACTGTTGGCAGCTGCTCTGGGAGCAAGACAGAGAAGTGAACAGTTTGTTTTGATTTCTCCTACTGTTAATCATAAAATAAAGCATTTCTAAAAATGTGATCCCCCCCTTTTTTTTTCTTCTGTAAAACATTAACTGCAAGAAAATTGGAGATTTTAGTGCTGAAGACTCGTATTTCTCCTCTTCCATCAATCTTACTCTCCATGAAATTCAGAGAACCACTGGACCTTTGGTATACTCCCTTAAAGAAGCCCAGCTGAGCAATCTATCCAGCTAACAGCTGGAGCGGTAACAGTTATTAGCAGTTAAACTCTTTTTTTTTGTTTGTTTTTTTAGCACGCACACAGAGAACAGTGACAAGATTTCTCCGGTTCCTCGCCCTGCAGGGATTGGGGATGTGACTTCTGAGCCAAGCAGGCTCCAGCAAGGTCTTGGTCATGACTCAGTTTGCAGGTTGTGAGTTCAGTTTTCTTGCTTTTCCTCATATTTGCCATCAGGTGAAGCAGGATAGATATAGGATATTTTGCTGTGGGGATGATTCCATCCACTTTTTTTGTGTGTTTCAGAAGAAAAGTTGTGATACCATGTTGCTTTTGGATAAGAATAAACAATAACTTCATTATTTTTAAACAAAGGCTTCACTTTGCAGCTTTATACTCTGTCCTTTTTTCAGCTTTTACTTTTGTAGCCTAGTACAACAACAGTTTTCAAAAGGAAAGTAATTTTAAGGTGAAAATTCCATCTTTTTATTTAGTGAAACAAATGAGATATTTAACTTCACTAATTTATTTATTTATTTTATTGGGTCAACTGTAAAAACTGAAATGTTTTCATTAAGAAGTTTCATCTGAAAGTCTCTACATGTTTTTTTTTCTAAAAATCTGTAATTGGAAGGTGCCCAGATACTTTCACTCTGTGGGTGATTTTGTTGAAGTGTCTATAATGTAAACAAAGCCATTTGTACCTTGAAAGATTTCTCATGAGTTATTCACTCGAGGATCATAGAGGAAAGCAAAACCCCCAAAACCTTATGGGAGGTAAAGATTGAAGGGTGCTTCTCCTGTATGTACTGAAACTTCAGCTTCTTCCTGCTGCCCCAGCTGCATTGCCTAAACTGCAGCAGCTGCCAACCAACTGGCATGGTCAGAGTTACCTGGGAAGCTGCAGCAGCTGCCATGTATGAAGTCCTACTATTCCTCAGAGCACTGACTCAGAGTAACCAATTAAGTCTATCTTTTTATTGCTATTTCTTTTTTTCTCTTCTGTTTTCTTTCTTCCTCCTTTTTCTCTTCATGTTTTCTTTCCGCTTCTTCCATGCATGAGCTAATTGACGTCTAATCTGTTCAGAGGTTTGGCCCTAAAAAGTAACCTTCAGTTAACTGCTCACATAACTTGCCTGTCACTTTTGATAACAGTCAGGGCATCATTTTTGCAAGTGTTCAACAGTAAAATTACTGCTTTGCTCTTGTCAAGCAAATGAGCCCTGAGGCTTGTGTGAGAACCATTAATGATGATGCCACGGTGGGATTGGTGCACTGGGCAGCCTGCAGAAGCAGTGCTTCTCAATTCGCTGTGCCCCTGCCGAGCAGTTTAGGTTTAATTAACCTGCATTAATGCCTGCTGGGATAGCATTTTCCATGCCCTGATTTTCAGGGGGTCAAGTAAAGCCAGAGACAGCTGCTGGTGTCTCAGGTGCCCTGTGTACGTGGCTAGGATCCTAGAAATGTTTATGTCTATGTTGTGGAGATAAACTCTGCTTATTATGCTCATAAAAACTGGTGGCTGTAGCCTTGGGCTTTGCCAGACTTGCTGAGCTGCTGGAGAGAATTATTGACAGAAAATAAAAATGCTACAGCTCATGGTGGTAGAGTACATGACTGTGGTCTGGATGCTGTGTAGGGACAGCAGGCTGCAGCACTTCTAGAGGATTCTGCAGAGAGTGTGGGGGTATTTCAGCTCTCTAGAAGTTACTTTCCATGTGTATCTGTGCAGTAAACAAACAAAGTTTACTTTCTAATGGCAAATAAGTCTGAGAATGGGATTTCATAGAATCACAGAATGGTAGGAGTTGGAATGGACCTTTAGAGATCACCTAGTCCAACTCCCCTGCAGAAGCTGGTCAACCTAGATAGTAACGTGTCCAGGTGGGTCTTGAAGACATCCAATGAAGGAGATTCCACACCCTCCCTGGGCAGCCTGTGCCAGGGCTCCCTCATCTCAGCAGTGATTATGTTTGAATGGAACTTTTTGTGTTCCAGCTTCATCTCATTACCCCTTGTTCTGTCACTAGATACAACAGAAAAAAGGGATGTTCCAACCACCTGACATCCACTATTTAGATATTTGTAAATATTAATGACATCCCCCCTCACTTTCCTTCAGACTAAACAGCCCCAGTTCCCACAGCCTTTCCTCATAAGGAAGATGTTCCCTGATCATCTAGGTGGCCCTGTGCTGGACTCTCTCCAGAAGTTCTCTGTCCGTCTTGAACTGGGGAGCACAGAACTGGACATAGGACTCCAGATGAGGCCTCACTAGGGCAGAGTAGAGGGGGACAAGAACCTCCCTTGACCTGCTGGCCACAGTCTTCCTGTCTTGGTGAGATTTGTCTTGCTGATTCTCTACCCAGCCGATATCAGAAGTGTGAGCATCTAGCACAGGAATGGTAGTACCTGAAGTGGAAAGGTTGCAACTATTGCTCTTTTACTGATGAGTAACAGACAGATCCAGATCACAAATCCACATCTGACAGTGATGTTCAAGAAGGTTCTGAGATGTTGAAGTTGATTGGTAATATATAAATTTACAGATATTGTGGGTGCCCCACTACACTGTGGCTTTCGACAAAAACTGGAGTGTGCCAGCCCAGGAGGCAGGTGAGGAGAGCTTGTTCATGGGTCATTTGATGGTGGATGGCAATGTAAGCACCTAAGTCTCTCATATGCCACATGTGAGGTGCTCCCAGAACAGCTGGCAGTGATTTCTAGGAGGCTTCACCAGGAGAAACCACCAAGTTGAGGAAGCAAGTCAGAGGTCAAGCTCTACCTTGGACAGTGAGCTTTTGGTTTTTATCTTGATGGATTCTGACACAATGTCACTCATTTTCACTTATTTCAGATGGAGTCTTATCACAACTTTGGACTTTTCATACGTTTTGCCACTTTTTTTGAGGTTGTTTCTCTGCTGTTATGTGTTCCTGGTTTTTCCCCTTTCCAACCATTTCCCACTGAGGTTGATATTTCCCAAGCTCTGTTGGTGCTCAAGTAATCAAGGAAGAAAAATTCCTTCACTGCAACCCCGCTCAGCAGGCAGAGTTACATCCCTTCTGATGGGAAGCCTGGAGATGGGCATCCAACGCTTTGATGTCACAGAAACTGGGAGGAGATCCAGCTCTGATCCCACACATAATTTTGAAATACATTTTTTCCATGAGGTCAGAACACCACTTGAGAGTCCAGGCCAGTAATAGATAAAGAAATTTGAAGTGACAGCAGTCTTAAGATTGCCAAACCCTAATCTTTTTTCCTGGGGCTGTGTGTTTAGAGTAGGTTGGTGAAAGTTATAGGAAAGCTCTGGCATAACTCCTCTGATACAAAGCTCTGCCTCTGTCCCTGAACTGGGATTGTTCCTGGTAAATGACTGAATGCTAAAAATAACCTTAGTTAAAAATCTAACAGCTCAATGAGCAGTGGGACTAACAATGATGGGGTTTCAGATGGATTGGGCCTCGTACTTGATGGTGAGCACTCATGAATGTTTTTCCAGTGATTGGTCAATGGTGGGTGTGTCAAATGGTGAGTGTATTCATTTTCTTCTCAGAGTCTCTCTTTAACCTAGTAATTTTTGTGAAATGTGATCTTTTGGAGACTTACTTTCTTCAGCAAAACTGGCTTTGGACCATTAACTTATTGTGAACAAGAAAATAGAAAAATATCTATTTCTACACACACAAAGCTGTAATCGCATGAATTCTGTTTCTTTGAGAAATTAATCTTCACAGGGCTTCTGCTGAATCCAGTGCCGTTCCTCTTCTGCAGAAAAAAAAATGCAAAACTTAGCTTTCTTCTTGTTGATTTGCTGTTTGCCTGTCCTATAAGAAAAATGAGTCAAAGAATCAGAAGCTCAGGTAGATCCCTCTGTGTGTGATGTTCAGATGGACTATGGGTTTTGCAATGTGCCCACCAGACCTTGAGTGCATCAAAATCTTTAATTCCCTCTGAGAGCTCAGTGATTGATGTGCCACTGCATCTTCTTACACGTGAAGCAGGATGAGAGAAAGGTGTTATTTTCTGACTTATGTCCTTATGGCCCTGCTGTTTTTTTTTATGTAGGGACTGAAAAGGGTATAATTGCTATTAGAAAGGGTAAGTTTGGTGTGGTGCTTTCTAAGCAACTATAGGACAGTCTCAGAAGGAGAAGGGATTATGTGGTCAGATAAAGCTCCTTTGGCTTTGGCTGCATTGTTGGAAGGGTGTTGGAAGATGATGCAGAATAGAAAAGGGGATGAGTCTGTGAGCATTAGTGATTGGCATTTATGTTTTCAAACACAGCTGAAAACTCAGTCGAGACACATTGGCACAGCTGAACTGTTGAAACTTAAAAATGAAGGAGGATGATATATTTTGTAGCTCTGGATATTGGATTTAGGTGTGACATACAAGTTGGGGACATTTATGGAGTTTACTATTGTAGTGCAGTGATGAGATTTCTAAGAAAGGGAAACTACCACCATTCCTACACATAGTCAACATTCTGGGTCCCTGGTGAATCCTTGTTGCAGATTTCCATCCACAAAGATGAAGAATGGATGGATTTAGGGCATTTGAGTACTTAAATCCTTATTTGTAATAGCCACCATTTCATTATTGCTAACAACGGCCCATGGTCATCCTGTTGCCTGAGGTAAGTATGAGTGGCTGTAACTTACCCTGCTTTTCCTGGGCTAAACGCCATGTTACTCTTGCTAAACCACTACCACTACTTGAGCAAACTAGCTCAGAGCTGGTGCTGTCATGTCTACATCAGCCTGCCATCTGCCACCTACACCAAACCTGCCCTTGGCTGAAGTCCAGGGCTCTTGCAGGCTTTGCAGATGCTCAAGCACCCCGGTGGCTGCAGGATGGGGGTTTAAATAAAACAGAGCATTGATGTGGAGATGAAATTAATTAATGTCCTTGCTATTAAATTACTGTCTCTAAGGGAAGACTTCCATTTCGCCTGTAAGACGGCAATGTTTCATTAGAAAAAAAATATTTGGAGAGTTCAACCTTTTAAACACTTTATCAGATTTATTTATAATAAGTAATACTCGCATCACTTTTTTCTTGTAACCTTAGTAGAATACAGAGTTTTGGCCCTCTGCTTTTGATGACAATTGCTATGAAAAACTCGCTCCTGTGAATTCCTAGGATGCAGCACAGTCCAATCCATTTTTTATGGATCAGTCCTTGGATGCTTCCACAAATCAGCAGCCGAATGCCTCAGAGGTGCAGACATTCTTTTATCTGTTTATTTCCAAAATATATGTGCAAAGCTGCACACACCTTTTGGAGCAGGGATCAGCCATGAACTGGTGATGAGCAACACTAGTGGCAGACAAGCTGCTGTCTTGGAGAAGGAAAAGACCCATTCCTATGTCCTAGTCTTGCTCTGCTTTAGAAGAGAAGCAAATTGCTTTGATTTTGTGTCAGTGGAGGTTTGCATATTCCTTACTTATGGATATACTGACAAATGAAGCAAGTAAATGGGAACTAAAGCAGTATTTAGGGGAAAAAATGCTGGAATATGACTTGGAACTGTAAGGGAGAGTTGCAGATGTTTGTGAGCAGAGAGAAATAAGTCCACAATTTTTTGCTGTGTGCCTGCTACCCACTGACCATCCTACTGACACTGGAGAACTTCTTTAGCTTGGCATTACTGAACTAAACTGAACAGCAGCCTTTTGTAAGAGTGGAAAGTTCAGGGTAGAGGTGCTACGGTCAGGAAGTTTGTACAGCAACTACCAGTGTGACTCTAACTGCAGCCAGAGCTGTCATTTTCTTACTGTCAGAAGCATTAAATTAAATTAGAAAAAACAAACAAAACCTCCCTTANATATAGTTTTCTGTGAGATCAGCAGGCACAAAAGAGAAGAAAAGTTCAAGTTGTAAACTATTAATAAAATTCAAACACACAACAGTTTGATATTTGCCAGTAAGGAGATCGAGACAGAGATGTCTGCTAGGTCCATATCTTGAATCACGGGGGAAAAAAAAGGGAAGTTTTGCAAACTTGCCTTTGCCCAGCTAAACAACCAAGGGCAAACTGCAGCTTCATTTGGAAGCATGTTTGGCACACGTAGCAATGGTGACTCATGTATATTAACAGCAGCAGGGTTTTGGATCTTCTGTACCTTGTTGCTAACAGCCAAGCTGTTCATCAGCATAAACACCTTCCTGCACAATCTTCTCCAGAAAAAAAGCCAAACTAAGGAGGCCTTGGAAGCTCTAATTTACTCTGGGCTTGAACCAAAGCTTGCTGGAAAGATTACCTTAGACTGAAATGTGCTATGGAACTACCTAAAATGGCTCATTATTGATAGGTATCAGGCCCCAAACTATGTACCACATTTTACACTCTGAATATTTTGCAGCATCATGGCAAAGGTCACCTTCATGGTGCAAAACCGCTGCTGAAAGCAAGACAGTGCTGGTCTCTGAAGGAGAGCTCGTAGCCATAGAAGTGGCTTACAAGGATGGAGGCTTGCTGGCTATGCTGGAGATGCAGGGTTTATATATGTCTCAGTTTCTTTTTTTTTTACTGCATTGTTGGGCAGATTTGTTTTTATCATTTATGAATTCATGTAGAGATGACTTCTTTGACATTTTAACACGCCTACCCTTATTGTGCCTTGACTCTTTCCTAAGGATGTGGCTTCTCTCAGTTTTCTACTTGGATACCTCCAGCCATTATGTGGTTGGAGCTATATTCATGTAATGAAGATGAAAACAAAGCCCTTGACATTCTCCAGAAAGGAGCATGATTCTGGCTTTGGTGTCACCAGCCCATACTCAAAATGGTAACTGAAGGAAATGAACATGTATGCGGGGAAAGACTGAGAGTTTGATGTTTGAGGTGCTGTCTCATCCTCCTGTGGGTTAGTTTCTTCACTTGCACATCTCTACCTCTCTTCCTCCAGTGCTTGGATTCCTGCAGGGACAGGAATTAGCCAAGAAATGGGCAGATTTATCTTATATACTGCCCACTCAGTGACTGCCTAGAGCAGAATGTCACTCATCTTGCCCTGATTATGGTTGTGTTGTAGGGAATGTGTTAAAAATGCAGCAGCTACTATTTACTTTTGAAAAACACAGGGATCTTTTATTATGATAAACATTTCCAAAAGTATGTGGCCTCTGTGACAGCTACAGGTCTAAGAAGGATTTAAAAGCTATACATAGAGCTAGAATTGACCTTCACTAGACTGAATTTCACTCTCTGAGCTAGAGAGCAGTTTGCTAAAATGGGATTTCTACTGCTTCTCTCCAGACACAGGCAAATATACCTTGCCTGCTTGGATCTATATTTTCTGAGTGCTTCATTTAAACTCTGAACTCTGGAGGCAGATGAGCACAAGAGTCTGGTGATATTTGCAAAAAGTACTCATATCCCATAGTTGGCAAGAGGAGACTAATAGAGCTTTAGTTGGCAATGGGTACAAAGTCAGGTGATATTTCCAGAATCTATCTCTTCAAATACTGTTGTATTTTATGTCTTGTCTTCTGCATGGATAGAAAACTAGTTAGACATAATTTTCATAGGCACAAAGTAAAATCAAAACGGAAATACATTTTGAGGGGTATGGAAGAAAATGATCCACATCTAGAGGTGCTGGTCAGAGGTTATGGACATTTGTGCATTTAAAGAATCGTGCTGGAAGATCACAATCCAAAAGGTGTACTCCAGATGGTGGTGTTTTCCTTTCCTTTTTAATCCTCTTTGTTTGAATGTTAGTGTTCTTTTGGGAACAGATCTTCATGATGAGGGCATGTGTACCTTTTGAGAGGATAGGTTTTTTGTCTCCCAAGGCAGCTAATCCGTCAAGCCTCCAAAGGCAGGCTGGTTACCAAGCAGTTTTCCTTGTCAACTACATTTGAGATGGGTTTAACCTGGTGACTCGAGTTGCGTATCCCTGTCATAAGATGCATGCAGGAAGAGGGGAGGCAGCCTGAGGAGAGTGAGGGATTTGAACAAGAAAGACAGGGAAGTGAGCAACTGCACTGTCTTTTATTGCAAATGCGACTTTCCATGTCAGTGATCTTAGTGTGAGTCCACTGAGGTCTGGTTATTTCAAGAATGGGATAGACAGCTGAAACACATCACAGTCTCCCTGGGTTTCCTAAGTCAGCTTGCAGTTGATGTTGGATGGAACAGGAGACAAAAGCGATGTTCTGACTTTGGAGGATGATATTGTACTGTTTATTTTAATGCAGGTCAGAAAGTCACCTTAAAACTGTGGTAAAGAAGAGCACTTTCCACAAAGTCACGATACACATCAGTGAACAACTGACCCAAAACTGTTGGTCTCCATTCATGTTAGTTGGCCAGGGCATGTCAGTTGGGCTGCAACTTGGCTCATATCCTTGTAAAACAGTGACTAAACTCCACCACTAACATAAACTGACCTTTCTATAAGCCTGCTGTACTGCTTTGTATCAGTTGAGCTTCTGGCCCAATCATTTTTAAATGCCACTGTTTGCCAACCTTGCATTGTTCCCGCAAACCAGCTGAGTGTGTTAAGAGAGGATAATTAGGGAGAACACAGTAATTAATACTGCTGATAATAACCCAGAGGTGTAATTTAGCTGCCTGACTTGCACTGAATTCCCAGGGCTGGAGGAGGAGTGGAGGAGGAAAAGGCACCTGCTGAAGTCTTTCATAGCAGCTTAGCACTCTGCAGGAGGCAATCACACACCGAGCAAACAGAAGTGCCTGAGGTCTCTCTGGAGACACTAATGATTGCCTTACAGACAGTGATGGCATGTCAGTATTGATTATTTTCCTATTATAAACTCCTTCCTCTTGTCCCTTTTTGCCATGATCTGTTGGGTAAACACAGGAAACAAGTAAGCGTAGCTGAGGTTTGTGGTTATGAAGTGTTCAGAGGGAAAGGAGGGAAAGCACCGATTCAGCTGATGGTTCATTCTTGTTCTAAGAAACTAAAGCTAAAGCTAAAAGAAAGTCTAAAGGGATGTGGTGGTATAAGGATAAAAAACCCCATCCTTTTAATCTATGTGAGTTTTGCTACATTGACATCTAAAAAGGCATTTTTTTATACTGACTGCTGCCTCGAGCACAACTGCAATTGGTAATTTATGGCAAGTCCATGGTCAGGGGTATTCACTTTTAATGTAGTCAGTCCGAATGTTTCATGAGCTTTCTTTTCCTAGGAGTCCTTGGAAGGTCCCTTAGATTTCTTAGAGTCTACTGTGGTGTCCTAGCAGCTATGACAGGGTTGAATGTAGAAGAGATCAAGCTTGTTTCCCTTCTGATCACTCCATGGCTTCACGTATGAAAGTCTCACGTCATTGAACACCCTCAGATTGGTGTCCAGTTGCTGTCTGCAGTATTTTTTCAAAGGGTACTCCTATCACTTAGTCCAGTTCCAGCATTAATTTTGTACAATGCAAAGTCTTTCTGTTCCCTACGGCTTTTGCCCCAGTTTTGGTTAGACTGCAGTGCATTTACTTCAGTTTTGGTTTGGGCATTTACTTTCAGTTTTGGTTAGGTAATGCAGCCATTGATATCATCCTGTGCCTTGGGTTTCTTGTAATGCAAAGCAGGTACTGAAAATCCCCAGGACTGTGTATTCCTACTACTAATACTCTCAGAAGCTTAGGGGAACTGATGTGCTTCTGTTCACATAAATGAAACTGTAGTTAAATGTGTGTCAATATAAAGTCATGTTTCTTCTGATTTTTTTCACGTGGTGTTTAGACTATCATTTCTTAAGCCTTATTCCTTTCGTGATAAATTAATGTGTTTTATTGAGGACTTTGAAGTGCAGTTAGGAGACACAAGCAGTTCTAGTGACCTTCTCTGTGACCTTGAACCAGTGTTCTCTCTCTCTGGGTCTGCTCCTTTCCTGCTGTTTTAAAACCAAATAATTGTCACTGATGTCTATCATTAGCTTTTAGTCTTTGAATCTATCCTTCCTTGTGTCATGACAGTAGTACATCTTACCCTGTTGCTATGTAGAAGTTGGACATCTAGTCTATATTAATTGTCTAATCTCCAAAGAATGAATTAGACCATCCCAAAATAGCTTTCTAAAGAAGGTATGGTGAATCATTCTCCTGACTTGCCCTTTCTCTGTTCACTGAGAAAGTCGAAGGCTGGAAGACTAATGAGGGTATATATCTAATTTTTAAGAAATTTAAGTTTAGGTAAAAGCGAGACCACTCATAAAGTCACGAAACGCAAATGTGAATGTTTTGTCAATAAAACCTCTTCCTTTTTTTCCTTTATTGTGGATTTTTTTTTCTGGTTAGTGGGCTTGGTATTTTGTTTCTCTGCAAAATGTGTCTTCATTCAGCAGCAATTAATAGAGCTACAGAGTTGTCCTGATACAAGGACATCAGGTTCTGTGAGTCAATGTGATGGAGAAAAGGAATGGTGTACGTTTGTGAGGGGAAAAAGACAATAAAAACCCAAGAAGACGAACCTGATATAGTTACGTTTCAAAGCACTCTCAGTGTTTACCAGGGAAGCAAAGACAATAACCACTGTGCCCTGCTAGGACAAGTAACATCCTTCCTGATTAGTGATGGTTTTTTTTTTGTAAGGAGAAGGTAGTTCATGTCTGATTTGTTAGCAAGCATATTATACCAACTCTTCTTGTCTTCAATGATGGTTAGAAAGGGTTTAGAGATTTGGTTTTGGTTTATTTTATTTTCTTTCTTGTTTTCCCTTTCTCTTCTGGCTGTCAGGGTGAATTTGTATCCACTGGCAATGTTGGGGAGGTGGGAAAGATGTCAAAAAGAGGACGTAAAATGCATTTTAAAGTGAGCTGTTAGGATTTGGTTTGACATTTCTGACAAAGGGAAAGGTTACTGCACACAGCTTTTCAGCTCCTATCTTCTTATTCCCTTTTTTGTCAATCACAACTGGAAACAGAGGAATTCCTCATCATGGCTGGCTTATCCCATGGACACGGTTAATGTTGCAGGTAGGCTTGACTTGGCATGCAGCCATAATCAGACTCTGCAGGGTGTGGGTACATCTGCTCTTAGCCATGTCCCCTGGGCTTGTGGTGAACAGACTGGTCAGTTCAGTGGCAGCCCTGGTTTCTCTCTCCAGAATCTTTTTCTACAAGAATAAGAAAAGCCTGCTCATTCACACTTGTGTCCTGCAAGAAGGCCTTCAACATTAAGTGAATTTTATTGGCTGACTTACTTCAGAAATTTAAGATTACAGATTTGGAGCTCTCTGCATAATCTAGTGAAATTTTACTGTTGATAATAGATTGGTAATACTGGTGCCAAGTTTAGCACTCAAGGACATTTGGACTGATTTAATCTCTGGTCATCTGCTTGGGGAGAAAGAAGAAGAAATTTAGCCAAAAAGTTTAAAGGTAGCTCACAAAGATGCATGCCAGAACAGAAGCGAGGTGTGTACAGTAAAAGAGCTTTACTGGTGAAAATACATGGCTTTTAAGTGCAGAAATGCTTTACTATTGGTGCTTTAAATTGTAAAAGAGTTGAGCTTGAGACAAGGCAAATCAATGTACATGAGCATGTACTTTAAATAATAGGTGCTTATGTCATATTTGATTCCTGGATAACTCAGAAACAGGAAAAAAAATAAAAGAATTTTTAGTAGTTCAGTTCATTACAAAGAGTAATAACTAGTTCCAATAGCTCTTTATTTCTCCTCAAATCTTATTACTGGGCCTTGCTTAATAGCTTTAGTTTCCTGGTTTGTAATACGAAGGAGTCAAGCACTTTCAATATTTTGGTAAAAATATGCAAACTTGATTGTTTTTCCACAAGCAACTGGAAATATAAACTTATTTGAGGAAACTCTCAAGTGCCTTTTCATTAGCTGAGCATTAACATTTTCTGATGCAGACGCAGCAAACAAGTTTCATTAATTCTTTTTCTTCTAGGCAATGCTTACTGTTTATGTGGGTTTTGCGTGGGTGGGAGGAGGCAAATCTCCTTAGAGTTTCTGCCTGTTCTTCCTATTTGCAGCTCTTGGTTTTCCTTTTAGTCTTTCTGGACCAAAACCAAAAGCAACATTTCTAGAGGCCCTGAGAAGCCTTCAGTGTCAGAGCTTTTCTTGGCAGGCAGAAGAGCACAATTGCAAAGCAGAAAAAAGTGCCTTATTTAGCAAGTGGTTGTTGCTCTCCAAGTTGATGAAACAATTAGCTGGAGATGATGCACTGTTGCCATTCTGCTCTTTTAATTACACCACAATGTTCCTTTGCCAGGACAAGCCTCTTCATATCTATAATAAACCGGGTGAAACCACACACATCTTTCCTCATGTTGCACTCTCTGAGCCTCAAAGAGGAAATATTTAGCTGGCAAAGGGGAGCGTGTCCTCCTGAAGGAAGAAACAAATCTACCAACAAGGATGCTCCCTGCCTATTAAAAGAATTAAAAAAACCCCAAAAACTGGAGCAAATGCCCTCCTAAAAATGGCTGTAGCAGCCATTAAGAAGATACTTGGCAGGCACTGGTCTTATTCCTCCATACTGGTACGAGCTGAGCTTTGTTTTGTCTAGGAAGCATAGGAGTGAGAGCCGCTCTGATCCACACGAATGACTGTTCTCCATACCCCTGACAGTCACTGCTAAGCCATATATAGAAAATGATCAAAAGCTCCTCCATAAAGTGGTGTTGCCATGGATCAAATCAGTTCAAGCAGTTGTTGGGTTAGAGCACCATCCTTTACTCATTTTCTGGTTACTGTTTTCCACTACTTCTTCTGGAAGCAGATAGTGTTGTTTGCCTGGCTACAAGCTGAGCTTGATGCTAAATCTGCTGGAAATGTTGAGCAGTTGTTGCCTCTTTACCTTCTGTGCATTCACATATGGATTGATTCCTGCAAGTGTTTTTAACAAACATTTTGATGGCCCTCTTTTTTTCAGCCACATAGGAAGGTGATTGCATAAAGAAAAAAAAAATTAAAGAAACCAACTCAAAGGAAAGGGGATTAAAGTGAACAGTGATCTCAAGTCCAAGCTTTTCAGTTAAACAACCTCATTAATACTGTCTGCAGTGCATGTACTATGTCTGTGCTTCCCTCTCTGACAGGTCCCCAAATCACAGTCACTGCCATTCATTATGTGCGATGGAATAAAACATTTATTCAAAGTCATGTTTTATTCCTCGGAAAATAGCTATTTCTGCACGTTCCAGACATCTTTTTAGCTATTAGCACTTCCCTTTGTGGCCCTGGGCTCCCTGCCCAGAAGATGAGTCCTGCTGGTCTCGATCGGATCGTGCCACTATGCAGCATGGTCCCGATGGGACAGACGCAGGCTTCACAGTGTCTTAGGGTTGCAGAAAACATAGCCTGGTTTTGAAAATGTAACTGTTCTCAGCATTCTTGTTTTTTCCTGTAATCCTTCTCCATATCATTGTGACAGTGACCTTGTCAGACAGTGTAAGGAGGGGTATATTATGTTTTGCTGAAGTCCGTAGAGTTTTCTTTTTTCCGTGTAGTGAGCTTTTGGTCAGCACTTGAATTTTAATTTATGAATAGCAGTAATGGAAATCCTATATCCCTATTTCTGAAACACCCACTGTCTCTCTGTGATCTTGGCACACTGGGACTGACCCTTTTTTTCTAAGTGAAGAAACTATGGCCCAAAGATGCATATGATTATTTAATAGGCAGCAGGAAGCTGGACATTCTGACTCAAGCTCTTGCTTGACCAAACTGCCTTTTGACTCCTGTTAACTTAATCCAGCTATTAACTGTGCAACTTGTGAAAATGACCATCCTCTGACTCATCCCATGCAGATAAAGCATGGGGCCTTGTTTCTAGCAGCCCTTTGCAAAGCCAGACAAAACCTGAACTCGGTTGGACCTGAAACTTCTCAAAGTATAGGAGGAGTGAAAACACACAAAATTCAGGTTTTCAGCTATACAGCCAATCCCCAGCCCACTTCTGTTACTGACACATTCAATAAAGCAGCTCAGCAAAGGTGCATGTTGAAGAAGATTCACTGGAGTTTAGTGACAGCTTTCTGTTCAGAGTCTACAAATCACCCAGGGAGCCTTATTACCCACCTGTAGGTGCCACTTGGGGCTCTGCAGTGTGTGATGACTCTTGTAGTACCTGGCTAGCACAAGAGAGATCTGCTTACCCCCTCTGCTTTCTTGTGTTGCTGTTAGAGAATGGTATTGTTATTCCTGTGTCAATGGCTGTGTGTAAAGGAAATGTCACGAAGCCATGGCTCTAACAGGGCTATTCAAAAACAGGACAATCAGTGGGTTCAATATAGCCTACATTTCTATGTTTTACATTTTGCATCTAGGACCCAATCCCCCAGTAGCCCCACTCTCATCTTCTTGCTTCATGTCCTGTGTTATGTGCTCAACACAGAAGAGACAGGACATATTGTAACCAAGTCACAGTTGCAGAATGCTCAACCAACAGCCTGCTCTCAAAATAAGGGAGAGTGGAGTTTGGCTCTGGCTCTTCAGAAAATCTGTGAGAATGTTATAAGCATTGAGACTTTGAACCCTGCAACAAATTTGGCTGAAAGTGGTCAATGCATCTAGGAGTTATTAGGAGGGATAGTCTGTATGCTCTGTTAAGCTTTGTTTCCTGAAGAATGCAGGCTAAAATATTGCTCAGACCTCTTAAGGCAGTTATGCCCAAGTGCACACACTACTTTAAATCAGGAAGCATGAAAGCAAATTAAGGTTTTAAATCACCATAGGTCAATTACCAAGTGGCTACTGCAACCTGTTATCTTTGCTGAACTACTGTGCGGGCATGAACATCTAAATCAGTGCTGTTTAACCCAGAGCTTTCAAACCAGGACTGCTTCAGCGCTGCTGAATCTCAGCACTCTGCAATCATCTCACTTTCAAATTGCTATAGGAACAATAAAAAAAAAAAAAATCTGTGGAAAAGGTTCAAGTGTTCTTGTAGCTCCATCATTACACAAGCAGTAGACCCAAACTGATTCAACTTTGAGTATTCAATAAGTTGCTTCAATTTGTAGGATACTCTGTGTATTTTAACTCTTCCAGCATCTTTATTGCAGAGTATCTGCAAAATATCTTTGCAATCTTTCATCCCAGCTGCTTTCATAACAGAAATTATTTCTCCTTGTCTTGACAACCAGCTGTCCCTGGTTTGAACTGGGGTACTAGCCTAATTGTTTTTAGAGTCCTATCTAGACTAGAGTTACAATGAAGTCAGAAATGTGATTACTTATAATCTGATTATGAAGCAGTTGAACTTTACAAGGCAGATGGGACCTTAAATTTCAGTTTTTATAACCTCAGATGTGAGGGTACGGCTTTGTGCTTTTCTAATCTACAGTGAAACACTGTTCCTATAACTAGAAATGTATCAATTTAGTTCCTAAAGGGAAGAATCCATCCAAAAATAATTTTGTCAGCAGTAAAATAGCTAACTTTTGGGAAGAAGATAGCACATGCTGTAAAAAACATGACCCTGCAAACACAATTTTCCCGTATAGACTGATAATGACTCATTTCAGTTTCGAAAACATAATTGAATTGCTCCTTGCAGCAATTAGGAGAGTCTGTTGATGTGCAACTACTTAATTGTGTTTTGATACTGTGGGCTCTCCGTGGCAAGCAGAAAGCACCATTTTGACAGCAAAACCACTTGGTCTGTAATGCTTATTTTTTCCTAAATTCCATCCTGGAACAGAATTCACAGAAATGGGAAAGTAGTGGGGATTTTGGAGACTACAGGTCTGTGTCTTTCTCAGCTGGCTGAAATGGTTACTGACCCAATGGCTTATTAAACCTTTAGCAGCTCATGATGTTGAACTGTGATTGCTCTTTGTCCACACTATTGAAAGTGAGGATGGTTAGCAAAAAGGCTCGAGTTAAACTGCTTGTGCTGATCCATTTGTGTCTGAAGGGAATTAGGGAGCAGTTATATACATGGCTTTTGTAAAACTCAGGCATCCTAAGGGAAGGGGAAGCGATACATATCTGAGCAGAAAGAACGATCTGAAGATGTCCTGGGTTGTCACCATCTGTGTTAGAGCAAATAAGCTGGCTAAAAAAGAAACAGAAATATTACCTCCATCTCATCCCCAACAGCCAAATAGATAGGCTGTCTGAATAAGGCTCACTTGCCATAGAACCTGGTACACGTGTCTGTCTCAGAAGACTTAAGCATAAGCCCTAAAAGGGCCAGATGTCAGAATAGCACGAACAGAACACACTTTGGAGTGGGTTGGAGTTCCCTTTCTAGCTCAGGCAAATTTCTGTTTACTGAAGTTTTCTTCTGTGCTTGTCCCAAGAGAAAAAGGAAGAAAAAAAAAGTTGTTTATTTCTCTGCTAAGGGAAGTCTCAGATATAATCAGAGTGACTGTTGGATGGTGTGAGGTACCCAGGGAAACAAAGCTGTGCCCGGGAACATCAGGATTCCTTGTTAAGTGGTTGTGTAGGGAAAAGCCGGCACGTCTCTGCTGCTCTGGCTGCCTGCCACGTTTTGAAGTACAAGCCAGCTCTGTCTGGGCAGCTGGATCTGCTTGAGAACTCTGCCAATGACAAGGCAGCCAACTTGTGAGAGTGAGAGGTGGTCAAGCTGTCAGAAACCATCTCTTACTTTGAGCTATTTTGAAGGAGATAGAAATGCAGAACCAGCTCTTTCACTTTGGCCAAGACCAGCATCCTGTGCAAAGAGGCATCTCCACCTGCCTGTCAGCCTTTTCGATTTGATATGGGCAAGTGGATGTGGAGCTTTGATCCTAGAATCTGGTGTTTTGGGAAGGCTTCAATTTTTTATTGTATTTTATCTAGCATGCCTTCACTTCAGAGGTGCAAAATTATCCTTTTATCTCAAGTCCTATTGTTACCCAGCTGCAATAGTCACAGGCAGCAGTTATGTTAGCACAATCAACCTGTGGTATCCCAGTTGAGTGCATTACAAAACCATCAAATTATTTGATTCAACTTTTGAAACAGCCCAGAGGACAAGCTGTGCCCTCCAAACCAGCAGATTTGGGGGTAGATCAGAGAGTTTTCAAAGTCCAAAGAGAGTTCAGGTCCAGGGCTGCCCTCAAACCTGTGCGATTCACATCAGGATCTGGGACCCATCTCTGGAACTTCTGTCATGAACATAGATGAGTCAACCTGGTCATTTTTGCAGTCGATATCTTGTCTAAGCCATGAATTAGCACTCTGTGTTAAAAAAATACCGAGTTTCACATGTGATGATATACTGATATTTTTGCAAGAATTGTTTTGTTGTCATAAAAAAAACCAAAACACCAACACCAAATGTAATTTGAGTCAAAATAGGAAGACTTGTCTGGTCTGATCAGCACTGATGAGTGGGTTTGGAGAACTTAGTGAAATAAGAAATTTCTACGGTCTGGCAACTTCATATTCATTATGAAAGTCCAGTAGCAGTTTCAATCATGCTGATACTTTCGACTTGGAAACTGTTTAGCTTGGCTCCACACAGTGTGGCAACAGTCACTCATGTCAGAAAATGTGCCTGGGATGCCACCAGAGACTCTATTTCCAGGGGTTCCAGTTGGTAAAAAGTGCTGGGTGTCAGATGAGCCCTTAAAATGGCTCAGAGGGAGTCAAAAGAAGTATCCTTCTCCCTTGTAATGGGTAAAAAGAGAATAGATCAGCTGAGTCATAATGCAAGACAAATGGGAACCTTTGAAGGATGTGTTTTGGAGAACCTAAGAGGTATCAGGTGCTATTTAAAACTGTGGGAGCTGCCTTTCCACTGTGGCAGGACTGTTAGTGAGTGCTGTACCTGAAGACTGGTGCACTGGAAGAATCTGGGTAGTTGGATGTCGGAGAGCACATCAGGTGCTCCCTCAGGCGTGCACAGATTGCTGGCATGTTCCCCAGGGGGGTTGTGTTCCGTGTCCTTGTGTGCGTCATGCTTCGGCCAGGGCTGTCAGTGCCTGTTGGGAGGTGTCATGGGCTGCTTTTCTCCTCTGGCTGCATAAATCCAATTGCTGAATGAATCACTACCCAAAAGTATTTCCCATCAACCAAAGGGACCAATAAACTACTTGAATTTTCTGCATGAGAAAAGAAAAAAGCAGCAGCATTGAGAAAAACAGGTATTTCCCACAGAAGTATTTTATTCCCTCGCTGTGTGGTAGAAATCAGCAACACAGTATATCTCAACATGGGAAGCAGCTGAGCAGTCTCTCCTTCCTGATTTGAATGAAAAGCAAAAGAAAAAGAAATAAAAGGAAAATAACCCCCAAACACAAACCAAAAAGAAAAACCTCAAAGGTTGTGGGGTTGTTTTATTTGCTTTCCTCACTTAAAAAGGGAAAAAAATAATCAAACCCTCAAAACAGCAAAGTAATTTGTTTTGGCAAATGTACCAATGCACCATTTAGGAATGAAACACTGAAATGGCTTGATTTTAGAATAGTAAAACAAGTCCAGCTGGCATTTAATGAATTTTCTTTAGCTGAAGCTATTCCTGTCATACCCCTGAAGAGCCTTTGCTCTTGCACCAGTAGAAACTGGGAGCAGAGATGGAAATAAACTATTTATCTGCATAAATGTACTTATTCCAGATTCACCTTATCTAATTCTAGGCCTTTGTATCTTTTGGCTCTGTTTCTCAGGGTGAGTATGCTGTTGGTGGAATTGGACAAAAAAAGGGATTTTTTTCCCCTCCACGGTATTAATGTGTGTTTCAATTTGTGTGCTTCAAAATGTCATCCCTCTCCTTTAAAGGAACCAAACTTTGTTTCAGACAAAGACCTGAAAGAAAATGTTGTGCTTTGCCTCGGGAAGCTTTGTTAGTTGATAGCCATTTTTCTAGCTGTCAGTGAACCACAGCCTGAGGTGTCCACAGGGAACAAAAATTATTCATTAACAGAGATGGAGAAACTGAAGCATGGATGGGCTTCCCCTCCCCAAAGTTTGGTGGCAGAGCTGGCAAAAGGACCTGGGTCCCTTCGGTACAGCTTCCTGTCTACTGGACCCCTGAGCCTTTTGCAATTACAATGGAGACCAGAAATCGCCTTTTACCTGTGTTGTTAAGGCAAGAGTGGGCATAGGATCCAAAATCTCTAGACACAGCTCTGAAACTGGTAATCAGCCCAAGAGATTAAAAGCAAATACAACAAATAAATCCTGTGGGGAAGCAGGAATGGCAACTGAGCAAGGTTCAGCAGCTGCCTCTGAGTCCTGCCTGTAGCATCCAGTCCTCAGCCAGATACATGGGTTTGGGCAGAAAGACCCTGTTAAAGTGGTGGGACACCGATTCCTTTTGTATTGCTGAATCCCTGGTGGCATGGGTTAATTGAATGGACATATTTCATTAAACAAAGCCCTTGTCATCTGTTCCGTCCCAATTATAAATGCAGAAGAAAACGTATTTCTCAATTACAATGGCAGGGAGGGGGGGAAGATAGCTGTGATTTCAAATCCTGTAGAGTTTTTCTGTAAGACAGCATCATAGCTGGGAGTTTAGTTCCCTTCTTGGGTGCAGTTTCCCAGACCATTCCCTTCACCCCCTGAAAGAGCAATCTGGCTGTGCTAAGAGGTCAGAATTTCTGGGGACAGTTGTCCCTAAATGGTGTGACATGGCACAGGAAGGGGACTGGAGGGCTGTTTGCTCTGCTCATGCCTGGGATCAAAGCAATGGAGGAAGAACTCAGTATGAGCTGTGACATTGCTTTACCTTCCTGGTGATGGAAATGCCACATTGATCCTATGCTGAGTTCCCATCTCTTGCTGAGGAAAAGCATCTTCCAAGCTGAAGTTTTTATTGCAAATAATAGTGATACACAGACAGGGAAAATATGGCCTCTGAAATTAGAACACCAGTGGTGTAAATAACTGTTTCTGGTCATGTCCTGCATGTCTGGCTAAGAGTATGTTTAGTTACTGCTCCATGCACTTGCTTGGGGTGTTGGAAATGGCAGCTATCAGCTGGGAGACACAAGAGGTGAATGCAGAAGTGAATGCCTGATGTAGTCCTAGGATGTGATTTCCAAATCAGGAGGCAGGTTTGTTCTGACCTTTTGGAGGCAGAGCTGATTTCTGTTGCTGTGCTGTGTTTTTATTTTATGTTCCCATTAATCATGTTCATTCAAATGAAGCCTGCAAGTGTGCAATGTGCAGAACTCATTTCATCAAGCTTGTGCGTGTGTTTTTGTGTCTTTTTAAAAAAAATACTGCAGCCAATTCTGTTAAATTATTGATCCTCTATTTCTGAAATTTACTGTCACCCTCAGGTAAAATTGCTACTGCAACTAAATAACACCTCTGGAAACGAATTTTTGCTCCTGACAGCCCTTAAGCCCTTGAGGCATTTAAATTCTGGATTTAGCGCAGGATTATGACTTCAGTGCAGCAGTTAACCATGTCTTTAAGCAGAGCTGCCTGTAATAGTCAGTCCAGACTCTTCATGGCTTTTACAATAGCCCCTTTTGTTACTTACTTGTAGTGTAAGTGGTGGGATCAAGCATCCCACACTGCTTAAAGCTCCCACTTTAAAGTTGCAGCTTGAGTTACCCTGCAGCTGACTTCTGCTGCACTGTGTATGTCCTTCATTTCCCAGCTAGGGACTTCTTGGCAAAAATTTCACTGCCCTTTCCTGTTTGTGTGCTGGTAGTGTTGCTTTCCTAATGGCACTAGTGCTGCAGGGGGCTTCATTCTGCACTTGATGCTTTTTAATGGTTTCAAAATCTCTTTATTGGTGAAGCCAGCTTGTCCAACTGCACTGATTCAGGAGGTACCAGTGGGGCCTTGCATGGCTCGGCTAACATGCCTGTGGTCATGGAGCCAAGAGTGCACTGGAGATGGCAGGAGGAGCTGAGGGTGACTGATGGGTCAGCTCCTGCTCCCAGATACCAGCAAAGAGAGATTCTGAAGTGGGAGAATGAAACAAGCCAAGGAGGTTGAAGGTGTGCAGTGACATCAAAGATAGATCCTTTTCTTTATTCATGTTAGTGTTGTAGTACTCTGCCTCTCCTTTTGAGACTTGTGTCTTGGACTACTGTCCCTTGTAAAGACAATGTCAAAGCCCTTCATCTGCCATTGCACCAGAGGGGCGGGAGCACACTGGGTGCCAGTACTTGAGGCATAGTGTTGTGCCTGGGAAAGGAGATTCATGCTTGGGGAATCAGAGATAGTACAGCTAGCCAGCAACTACTTTGTTGATTTGCCACTGAACAGAACTAAGTCATGGAGCAAATTGTGGAATGACTTATTGATAATATCTGATGCCTTTGCAGGCAATTCTGGCTTCTGATATTTAGCATAAAGTCACTAGTGGAAAGGCAGAAGATGAACACCACCATGCTCTTTATTTTGTAGTGTCTCCAGAGAAGACCTTAACTCTACATTAGTCTTAATCTTGATTAAATACCTTGTGTGAATACTGATAAATTTATGAGCACTTGAGCTCTGAGAGAGCTTCTGGCCAGCTTCTGTTGATGCCGCCGTCAGACAGGCTTAGATGGGATGCCTACTGAAAGGTCAGGATGATCCCTTTGTCCCTCCCACCCACATCCCAGCTTTCACAGATTTGAAGACACTCGTCAGCCTTTAAAAGATGGAAAAACAAGTCTGATTCTATCCAGAGCCAGTTGCATCACTAAAAAGCCCAGACAGATTTCTCTTGCTTGCTATTTGTGCCCAGCTCCTGATCTGTGCAGCTGCGAGACATTTATAAACAAACCTAAAATACATTTATGCTAATTGCTGACAACTTTGCTTGAGGATCAAATCCTGAAGTAGACTAAAGGGATGACAGTCCCAAAGCTTCTCTGGAAGATGTCTGTTTTTCAGCTCACAGGCAATCTTGGTCAAGTCCCTAATGGAGAATCCATAATTAAGCTGTTTAGCAGTGAGACATTGAATTACTACATCCTGTGGGACATTTCATAGCTCCCTTCTTGTCCCTCACTCAGGTTCCCAGAGTGGAGGATGCAGAGGCAGGCAGTGTACAGAGGCTGTTAGTGTGATGGATGGGGCCAGCCCTTGCTCAACTGGGGTGATAAGCACAGGCTTTGCAGCAGCCTCAGGGACACTGCCAGCTCTGTGGGCACCTCAGCATCAGCGGTATGAGGAGGAGGTGGCATCAATCTCTGATCAGTGCTGGCTGAGGCAGTGGCACTGGCATAGGCAGGCAATGCCAGAAGCGAGTATGGGATTGCAGTGCTGTCTCTGTTCCATGTGCCTTGGCACTCTGAAGAGGTTTATGAGCTGGAGACCAGGTCTGCAGGAGAGTCAACCAAGATTCAGTGCAGTGTCCAGGCTAAATATGCCTGGCGATCCTGTACTGAGTAACACTGCAGCACTGAGTCCATGCACACAGATGTCTCTACCCCTCACTCCACTGAGCCGTGTAATGGAGAGCTGACTGTGACAATTTAGGGCAGTGCTCCAGCTGGAAGGTCAGTGTAAATTAGATGGTATGATGAGAATAGTGAGGACATAACTGATGGGCTTAGCATTTTCTAGCTAGGAATAAACAAATTTCCAGACATCAGAAATTTACAATGAGCAAAAAGCATTCAGCCCTCTCCTGAGTGTGTTTGTGTATCCACTGATAGGCACTAACACAATATTAGAGGCCAGATGAAAAATAGCTTTTACAAACCTTACATACAGAGCAGTGCTCAGAAAGTCACCTTTGCTTTCAGGCACCTGTCTAGGGCAAAATGTGTGCCTGTCTTAGGAGAAGGTACATTCTGCTATATAAGGCATACGTACAGACTGTGTGCTTCAGCTGCATGACCGAAGAATAGGGTCCTATTAATGTCCAGTGGACTCACAGAAGCAAAACTGTGGGCAGTTTAGTTCTGTCTCTCATACAGCACTGAGCATACCTACCTTCCAGGTCTGGACTATGCTTCTGGGTGCCACTGTTGAAACAAATTGTTTCCTGGGACTTAGATTTTGCACATGGACATTTGATCAGCTTCTGTGGCGAGCACATAGTGGGATGCAAAGAGAATCTGTCACAGCATCAAGCCATGCTGCCCAAGAGGAGGAGAGAAAGAAGCCCTGGCATTCATGGTTGTTGGACAGGAGATGGGCACAGCTGGCATTGTGCTCTGGGATGAGTTCAGACTTTGCTGTTGCAAATCTGGGCTGCGATTACATTAAAGATCTGAGAGTAATGGCTAATCAATCTGCTGAGTGATGAAGATAGGGGGCAAACTTGCCCTTCTTGGGCCCAATTCCAGCCATAGGCACTACAAGGCATAGCGGCTCTTTGCAAAACTGTATAAACAGTTAGTGAGCCACTAAATCTGTGCTCAGGGCTGAAAAGCTGTGAGGAGCTTCCCCCTCCTCTCCTGCTGAGGTCATACAGAGAAAGAGGGTACTCTTTCCCCTCCCATTTTCCTTCCCTCTTTCCAAGCACAAAATCCAGATAGCTACTACAGAAATGGTGAAAAAATAGTTCATGTGGTTGTGTTCTTTTACAGAGAAGTAAACTCTGTGTGTATGTATGTATGTGCACACACACACACACACAAATGATGCATTTTAATTATCCTCATAAATGATGAGGAACGTGCATATGGGCATGACTGTGAGCCAGGAAGAACACATTTATTTGCTCACCATTGCTTTATCTCTTTTGACCTTAATTTGAATCCTTCCAAGCTGGATGGTTGCATCTGTCAAGGGGGCTGTACTTTAACCTGCTGGGACCAAAAGCCTGACGCAGGGATACTCTGTGCCATCCGTCTCTGCCTGCAGCCTTGTGTTACCCTATTCCCAGTTCCTCCCTCATTGCCCCCACCCTCTATATTTCTCCCTGACTGCTTTAAGCAGAGGCTGAGGGCCTGCAGTGCAGTCCCCTGCCCCTGGCTGTGCAGCAGAGCCATGGTTCTTACAGAAGGACTAGCTGCTGGGGCGATTGTGGTAGGCAGAGAGGCTGTGCAGTACAGTGAGAAAGGTCCCGTTAATTCCACCACCATCACTACCCTGCCATGCATCCTGGCTGATGAGCTTGTCAGCTATCAGATGACAGCAAGACAGAAGGTCATTTTTTGCTAACAATGGTCAAGAAGCTTGACCTAAGTAGCATGACCATGCTATTGTAAAAGGACTCTGATTCATTCTATACATTTGCATAGCTTTACTGCTTAACTTTTCCGTGCTGGAGCCTGTCTCCTGCAGATCTTCCCAGCCTAATCTGCAAAATGGATTTCGACCCCACTCTCTACTCCCCCTATTCAAGGAGTGTCTCTTCAGCAGTTAGTCACAGTTGGAGACTGCGGGCTGCTTTTTTTTCAGGTAGAAAAGAAGGCAGCAGAAAGGGATCAGGGTGAGAGGATCCTGTCTGTGAGGAGTGAGCAGAGGGTAGATTCCTGATCCCATTTCTAAGGGGTGTCTACACAGCTGTTTTACAAACAGCTCCAGATGAGTGCTCCTAGTGCCTGAAGGCAAATAACTCTAGAACTGTGTTAGTGAGCCTGGGTTTACAGAGGCCTGGAGGAGTGATTGTGCCAGTACTCCGGTGACATCACCATATTGTACACCTGTGATATCCACATTAATACCTGTGGAATTATCCTTAGGCTCTGCTCTCTGTGTTTGCCCTCACAGTTTGATCTCTTCAGCCTGCCTTAGATCATTGTTTTTCTGCATTTGTTCTTCCCTCGCTTCCCTCTTGCCGTGCTCTCCTGTCCCTGTCTCCAGAGAAGGGCTATGGTTGACATTGTCCCCTTTTTTGATGGGGATGGAGAAGAGTTGGATGTTGTGTCTCAGGCCTCCCTACTTTGCAGAGCTGCTTTTCATTCTTAGCTGATAGGACTTAGAAGTTCTCAAACTGGATCATGTTCCCACCTGAGGGAAGACAATCCAGGGGTTTACCACAACACATCCTAAGATGACATTCTCTGAAGTCCCATGCAGCTTTCCAAGTGGTCATGGTTTATCCTCTCTGCAGCCTGGTGCTGCCATGGGGATGATACCTCGCAGCATCCTCTCTCCTTCCCCATAGTTCTCAACCAGGGAAGAGGTGAAGCCCCATCAGGGATGGCTTTCTGAGGTTGGATGGACCCTGTGATTTTTCTGGCTCTTTCCAAGTAGCACATCAGTGCCAAGCTTGCCAGACTGCATCAGAACAAAAGAGTGGCGGTTCTTCTCGCTCCCTTGGTAGTGATTTATTTAGAGGCGAATGGCAGGGAGCCTGGCGGCATTCGATCTCCTCGGGGGGGCAATGGGAGCAGAAGGTCTGCTCAGATGGTGTGTTGGGCAGATGGCTCGAGGTAGCCCCCAGGGCAATGCTGACTAAAGAGCGCAAACCACACTGGGATGTGGCCAAACAGAGATGGATGTGTGAGAGCAGCGAGCAGCATGGCCTCATCGGCACTGGGGGGCCCAACAGGGTCCTGTCTCTCCAGCAGTGGCGGCCAGAGAAGCTCTGGGGTTGTGCAGACACCAGCTGCCCAGTGCTGCTGCCTGACAGTGCAGGAGGGGGGCTGGCAGCTGGGGCTGAGCTGCTGGTAGATGGTGAGCTGCTACACTCTGTGCCTTGGCCAGATGAGCACATGAGCTGCAAAACAGCTATAAAGATGGTAAGGGGACTGGAGCATCTCTCTGGTGAGGAAATGCTGTGAGACCTGGGGCTGTTTAGCCTAGAGAAGAGAAGGCCAAGGGTGGACAGAGGATGGGGCCAGTCTTTGTTCTGCAGTGCCCAGTGACAGGACAAGAGGTAACAGGCATAAGCTGGAACACAGAAAGTTCAGCTGGAACATGAGTAGAAACTTCTTTGCTGTGAGGGTGAGAGAGCTCTGGCACAGGCTGCCCAGGGAGGGTGTGGAGTCTCCTTCTCTGGAGGTTTCCAAGTCCACTTGGACATGTTCTTGTGTGACCTGATCTAGATGGACCCGCTTGAGCAGGGTGTTGGACTGGCTGATCCCTAGAGGTCGCTTCCAATCCCTACGTTTCTGCAATTCTGTGGAAAAGCCACCAATGTCTCAGTTCTGAGAAGGGAGTGAGTTGTAAGAAGGATGAAATTCAGGTGGTGGTTCCCTCTAGAAGTTCAGGGCTGGAGGTGAATGCATAAGAGTTAAAATTATTTGGGATTGCAGGTTGGGTGTTTCTTTCTCTTTGTCTGACTTGTATTAATACAGCTGCTTAAAGTTAAATTCCTCAGCTTGAACCTTACCCTCTGCATCTAGATGCTGCAATACAGCTGTGACTATAGTCTAACAAATATTACCTTTATCCACTTTGTCTTTTGTATTGGTTTTATAAGAAACCAAAGTGTGAAAACACAGTACTAGCAATCCTAGATGCAACAGGTTGTTTTGCAGTAAACAGAATAAACAATTGCTCAGTATCCTAATCTCTGCTAACTTTTGCATCTGTTTGAAGTACTTTTTCTGGTGAAAAGATGTCTCTGCATGATGTGTTAAAAATCTCATTTCCATCAATATATTTGGCCAACAAGGGCTGAGCTGGAGTTTGAACTGAGTGGGAGCTCCCTTGCTTTTACCACTAATTTGCTATTTGTGATTTTTTTTTTTTGTTTTTCTTCTTTCTCTTTAAAGGGGTTTGTGATTGTCTTTTTGGAAAAGACACAATGTAAGAAGTAGGGAAAGAATAGTGGCTGAAAATACACAATTGAGCTATAGGGAAATATAATTTATGAAAGGAAAAATAACTATCCTAGTCAGTGTGTTAATTCATGTCACGACTTTTTAATGGCAGTGTTATAGGTTAATTAGTATGTGTGCTGTCCTTATGCCTACCAGAGTTATTCACAAGGGATCATGTTCTCATTAGGTAGGATTCCCATAAAGACAATCCTTCTATAAGTGGTTTAATATCTGCCTGCATGCATGAGAATATATTTTATTTTTGCTCTTATCAGCAAAGACAGTCAGATACTAAAGGGACCAGAAATGGAAACACTCTGGAGAGACCCTAAACCTACACACTGTTGAGATTCTACCTGGGTGCCTAAGCAGGAATTATTTTGTCTTGTATTTTCCTACATATTGGCTTTCTCAACCTGCTTTAGGACTGAGTTCAGGCACTGAGAGCTGCAAAGTGTTTCCCTCTGAAAGAGTCTGCTTGCACTCCTAGCTTCTGTGTGTTAGAGGTAAGAGTCAGAATGGCAATGATCTGCCTTCCTTTGAACATCACAGGGTGCAGGTTGGTAAAACTGGATTAATGTTGCATAGGCCTCCCAGCCCAAGCTGTCTGAGCACAGTAAATATCAAAGATAATGCAATGTTCCTCCTTAGTATAGAGAAGGAAAAAAGGCAGAATGACCTTTTATCTGTGAAACTGAGTGGAAATGGGAATATCTGTGTCTGAAATCCAAGATACAGAGGGATGTCACTGAAGTGATAGCCACCGGCCAAATCTGGTGTAAAACAGAAGGGAAGGCTGAGAAAAAAACCTGATTTTTGTGCCTCAGTCACTGTGCATGTCACACACCTTTGATTTGTACATCCTCTCTATTTCCCTCTCTCTTTGCTTCACTGTATCTCAGAATTCCTATGTTCTCCAGAAGTAATGGGGTAGATGGGATATCACAGCAGAAAATCTTAGTTTCTGCTAGAACTTCCAGACTGATGGTTGTCTCCACCATGCCATGTAGGCATCTTTGCCCTGCTGTCCTGCAGGTCTGATTCTCAGAGGACTTCGCAGCCTGAAAACGACTTCCCACGTAAAAAAGTGGGCACTGCCACCTTGGATCACAAGTCTTCGAGAGAATTTGTAACAACCCACATCAGTAATTAAGACAACCGTGTCTGAAAGTTTCTATGATGGAATGTCTATGACCAGTGTAAGAGGGATAAATAAGCACAGTCCGGAGGACAGATGTATATCCTCATGAACACTCTACCAACTGGGCATCCAGAGAAGCCAAGGATGAATGAGTCTAAACCATCACCTGCCTCTGATCCTTTAGATTGTCCAGGGATGAAGTTTACCTTGCAGTATGTCGATGTGTCCCAGGCATGCTTACACTCTGTTTATGCCAGGAACAGGGACAAAGCACCATGTTACACGTGATGGCATGATTTTTGGGCTAGAGCTAACTCACAGTCTCTGCAGATGGAGTAAATATGAAATGACTTTGCAGAGAGATGGTGAAAAATCTTGGTTACCTGTTGATCCCAGTAGAGTCAGGCTGGGGTAAAAAGCCTTAAATGTTAAAGCTACTTGTCAGCTTGCTTTCCTTGGAGAAGTATAGACACTTATGAAAGGACAAAATAAATCACTGGGAAGTTAATTTATTTTTTTTCCTACTGTAGTCTGTGTCATAGAAGATCTCTTAGGACAAAGAATCCACGAAATTTATAAAAAAAAAACACTAGCAAAATATACTTTTTTACTGTACTTTCCCTGTGAAGGAATACTTTCGAAGTTGACAGAGACCATTGTTGCATTTCCTTCTGGATCTTGACAAGCACATCACAGGCAACACTAAAGGAAATAGTGACCGCTTAGGTCCTGGAGAGAAGCCCAATTGCTTCATTAAAGAAGAGTTGTCACATGCTTGTTTCTTAAATCCTGCTAAATACCTGCTTAGCAGCATTATTGACAGGCTTTTCTCATGAACATTGAGCTGTTAAGCTGCTCCTAGTTTACAGCAAGAGGTTAAAGGATTTCTCAAAGCTCCAATGAAAGCATTACTAACTGGATTAACTGCTAACATGAATTTAGGCTTTGAGTCAGATTAACCCCCATTGCTCAAAGTAGATTCTTCTTGTTCATCCTTTCTTCCCCTTTTCTTCTCTTTTCCCTCCCATCTCTTACCTTTTTGTTCGTCAGGAATAAGGGAAAAAATAAGCCTGTGTACTTGTGTTTGAGAAGTGGCATAAGATGAGCTCTGGGGCCTGGAGGGCAGGAGGCTGCTGCCCCTGGGATGTGACCTGTCTGTGAAGCAGCAGCACTGACTGACTTAGAAAATAGGGGTAGCTATGATAAGAATAGAGACAATTATTAATTGGACTACACATTTGGGTCCTGCTTGCCTTGGTTAGTCTCTTCCTTAGATTTTTCTCGACAACATGAGAATCTTGAACTCTTTTATAAAGTGATTTAACTCTATGCACACTGTCTGCACAGTTAGCAGAGAAATGAGCTCAAACAGGATAATCCATGGTCTTTGTAGCACCACTGACCTGAAGTTAATCTAATTTAGTCTGTAGTTAAATGTGTGTTTCTTCAACATTTCAGGAAGACAAACCAAAGCACCATCTGTGCTCCTGCATTTGTCTGATTGTTTTTGCCGTTGCACTAGTTTTGGAGCTAGCACATGCACTTGTAAGCAGGCATACAGTCAAACTATCTACTGCCCAGTTTAGAGGCCTTTTCCCCTCTCTGCATAGTAATGTGCCCATCCACAAGCAGTCTAGATTCCTCATGAAGGGGTGAATTCGGTGGCCCCACTTGCTGCTGAGTGAAGGCTATGTTTCTGGAGCTGGTCTCTCAAAATTAGGGTCTGCTCAGGCCCATTTCACATAACCTGCAGTACAAGAATCTGTTAATAAATGCTAAAAGAAAGGGAAAACAGAGACGTAGGTTGGAAGGATCTAAGGCACAACAATGTGATTGCTCTTGCCTGACCAAGCTGGAATATGGGTTGATTCCCAGCCCAGAAAAGAGATCAAGGAATTGAGCCAACACTTTTTCTTTTTTTTTTTTTCTGTCATCTGCTCAGTGAACAACTCAGACCTCTCAATTACCCTTTTTCCCAATGTATGACAAGCAGAGCAGTGGCCACATGATGTGTAGCACAGCGGGGTCACGGCACTGCCCAGCCCATGGCAGGAGTCACAGTGCCTGGCTGCCCCTGGGGAGTGACTCTTGTCCCAGAGCCACTCAGACCCCCTGCTTGGGGTAGTGGCATGTCCCCAGGGATGGAGTTGTCTCATTTAGTGCTCTGTCTGCTGTGCTGCCTCTGATCTAAGTCCAGCTGGCCCAGGACCATGTGGCTAAAGAGAGACTGAAATGTAAGAAACTCCTGCATGGTGTTTGTACCCCATTTAACATCACCCACTAATGTGTCCAGTGCCTGGCAGCCCTGGATGCAACTAGATCTCATGGTATCACTGAGTTCTGTGCTTTTCAAACAGTGCTGTTTCTAAGCTTACTGTCTGATGATCCCAGTGTATACTCAGGAGATCTGGCAGTTCCCCTGCCTTTCTCTGGGTCCCTTGGGATTCTATGCACATCTGTTCTGGGCATTCCCTCTCTCACACTGTTCAGACTCGTCTCCTCTAAAAGCCATCAGCAAGATCCAGACAACCCTGCTTTCTCATTTCCCTTTTAACACTGGTCAGCTCTCATGTGCACTTCTTAATTTCATGTTCTTTGGTTCCCTCCCCTTCCCCCATCTGCCTTTATCCTCATCTAATCTATTTTATCTGAATTGCTACCCTCCATTTCTGGTTGTCCCCCTTCCTCCCACCAGCCTCCTCTCTTTAATCTCCTATCCCATTGTCTTGGAGAGCAACTCCTCCTCCTCTTTCCTCCAGCAGATCAGGCTTCTCTGGTCTGCACCAAACCCCTTTCCAGCTGCTCAGCATCAGCCTGTTCCTACCTTGTCACAGGGAGGATTCTGGCAGATTTCCTTCACTAATTTATTCCCATACCTTACTACACATCCCTTAGGGAAAACCAGGTCCTCCTTTTGTGCGGATGCTGACTTCTTCAAGACAGTGCTCCAGGTGTGTGACACAGCTTATGCTGTCACCCAGAGGCAATGGATCTCTGCAAGAGCTCTGACAAGGGTTTCAAATGGTGACATTGCCTATCTGCCCTTTGGCAAGTCTTGCTCTCAACACATGCAAGGACCTCTGGAAACCTTGCAAGCTTGGACAGAGCCCCATTTAAGTCTCTGCAGTGCTGGTGGACTTAGACATGCACTTGGGAGCCATCCTGCTTTCCCACTTTGGACATCTGAGCAGTTACTTATGGAATTCCTTATAGTTTGACACTTGGCATTTTACAGCGTGGGTTTGTCATATCTCTTTTATATCAGCTGATAAAAATGTTTCCTAGCCCTATGGCCTGCACTGAGACTGGCCAAAGAAAAGAGAGAGGGGAAAAGAAAGAATTTAAATCTATGAAATGAAAAGGTTGGAAGGAAGTGTGCTGTTTATGGGACATGAGTGAAAATCACCCCCTGATCCACTGATAGGAAAGACCTATGGGTAGATAATTGGGAATGTGGCAAGATACTGTCATAGCTCTTAACTTTGCACTTTCCTCTCAGGGTACAAATTCATCAGCCCTGTGACAGGCATGAGAAGAGAGAAGTTGTAACCTAGATCTCCCCTTTTGTCCTTACAGATACTCCAGAGCTTTTCTGAGCTCTGTGTTGTTTGAAACAACCTCAAATTTCTCTAGCTTATTCTCTCTTCCTTTGATTCCGCTTGTGCCAAGGGAAGCAAAAGCTTTGATGCATTGACAAGACTTTGCTTCCCACTGCCTGACATTCAAATGCCCCTTTACTGAAAATGCATGGGCTCAGTATGGGGAAGAGCCCTGCCTTCAATTGCACAGCAGTTGGGAGGCCCCCTGCCCTGCCCATCTTCTTAAGAGGCTGTTTTTGAAGCCTCTCCTCATAGCAACTGTGGCATAAAAGCACTTGAGTGTGGCTAAATATTGGCCTTGATAGATTTCCTAGGCCTAATCCCAGGCACATTATCCCAGTGTTGACATCACAAGAAGAATGATGAATTTTAACAGAAAATCAGAGACTTCATGGTGGTCACGTTCCCTCTCTGAGAGAAGCACCAGGCAGAACTACCAGCTGTGAGTTTTGAAATGGGCTGTGGCCATCTCTCTGCCTTTGTGGACTGCAGAGGGTTGAGAGTCAAGAAATTTCTTGTGTAAGGAGACATTACACTTGAGATCTCAGCCTGTTTAGCCTGGTCTCTTTCTGCCTTATGTCCTAGTGGGTCTGTTATGGGATAACCTTCTGGCAAACTTGCCTGTTAATAACAGAATCATCTTCTGCCAAAGTTGAATTCTCTCCCACCAGCTAGAGAGAAAGATGGATAAGGCAACAAGTCAGATCTGTAGGGATTTTTCCATGCCACCTCCCACTGCTGGGAGACCCATTGTATTCCCAGTACTCTGTTGGACTCATAGGAAGTTACCTAATTTCATCCTTGGAACAGGACTGACTAACTTTTGGGGCCAATTCTCTTGTAGTTTGCTCCTCCAACACTGATTTACATGAGTGCTTTATAGTAGTAAAGTGTGCAATTTGTGATATTTCATAGTTAAGAAATGTCTGCCAGGTGTGATTGGTTTGGTTTTTGGCATGTAATGGCCAGAGTAGCAAGCACTAATAGATGATTCTCTCTGACCATTTTCAGCAGTCACCTTGCCTGTTTCTTGCTGACACAATTCTTACAGTAATTAATGAGTTGGCACATTCCTAGGAGCCTTGTCAATGAATTAATCTCTGCACAGAGGTTCCTCTTGTTGTCTCTGGCAAACAGAGGAGACTGAGAATCTTCAGGCAGGTGGGGAGGGGTCTGTGTAAGGAGTCTCTGCTTCAAGAGTGGCCAAAATTATGCCTACTTCATGTATTTTGTGTACATCTGTTTTTATCCTCCTGAGCTTTTGTGTTTCTGAGGTGACTACTTTGCCTGGTGAAAGAGTGTGCTTCATTATGAACTTGATGCTACAAGAGCAGAGAAGTGGTTCAGCTCCATCAGCTATGTGAGGACATCTATGTGGAAGCATTTCGTCCAAGTAAGCAAAGAAAGTTAAGATCTAGAAGGATGATCGGCCCAAGGAGTCTGTTCTTGATAAACTGTATGTCAAGTTGGGACACACTCTGGGCTGGAGGCGAAGCAGTGAAGGAAAACAGTACCTCCCTGTAGGAGTCTGTGCCCAGTGGATTGTAGGGAGCCCCGTGGCCTTGCAGTGCCATCCCTCTCTTCTGTATTTCATTAAGCTCGGAGACTCAGCAGAATTGAAAGAGCCTCTCCAGGCAGATTGTGACTAAATCTTCTCAAGGACTACATGTCACACCTGGCCTTTTGTGGTTCCCATTCTGCAATTTTGTTTTTAAACACTGGAAGATGCATTATCGCTAGTGGATGGGGAATGATGGATAAGTGGTGGTGTCTGAAGTTGTCTCCAGTGTAAAGAACATGAAGAATTTGTGGCTAAAAACACAGAGGACTGCATTGAGACTTCATTGGGGTCCGAGACTCTGTTGCCTTGCTTGAGCTGTCTCCTGGTAAGTGAATCAGTAGTTCATTGTCAAACCAGTCAAGTGTTCAGGAGTCTCTCCTGAAGAAGAGGAGAAACATCTTCTAACTCTGGTATAACTCTTCTAAAGGATAAAGTTTAGCACTTCTGCAGTAGAGGTGCAAATGAGTTGATAATGTGGGTCAGGGCAAGCCTAGGATTTGATACTAATTTGTGGTCAGTTTTATTAAATCCAGTATTTGAAAAGCTGTCAAAAAAGAGAGAGGAACAGCTTCTGAGAGGAAACCAGTTCTATATTGGAGTGTGCTTTGGTCTTATATGGCTAAATAAGAGCCAATGAATTCAAATGTTAATGGGTGTTGTTTACTCTTCAATAAGTTTGAAGTAACTCTGAAGCATCCAGTGCTGGGTCTTTGGCCATGAATCACCTGTGCAGAAGGATATTAAACTTTCAAGTTTAGGAGCTATATCTTGATTTAGACAGAGTACTAGGCTCATAACCTGGTTATACAGTCAGTGTTGTATTAGAAGTCCCAGGGCTGCTGATATTGATCCCAGTAATGGTCTAAAGTAACTCATGCTTCTGTTAGGAAAGGAAATAGTATATTTGCTTGAGGGACAAGGTGATCCGTGAGAGTTAAGAAATGAATGTTTGCTTAAAGCACCTAGGAGTGAGACACAGAATTGATCATCTGGTTTAGTATTTCCTTGTTCCTTCCTCTCTAGTTGCTAATTCCAAATAGTCATTGGGAAAACTCTTCAGGCTATGGCATTTTTGCTTATTTGATTGTCCAAAAGACTGGAAAATGGTCTAAACTAAGGTAGAGTCGATTCACAGGTAGCAAGGGGATTAACTTAGGTAAGGAAAGGATGAAGACTGGCTATGGTTCTGAACTGAAATCACTGACTGGAAATGAGTATAATTATTGCCTGTCTGTGTGATGCTGTCTCTCCCTGGGATTGTGCATGTTTTTTCATTGTCACCTGAGACATCTCAATGATGAAAACAAAAGAAGAGTAGCATGCCTTGATTTTGTAAAAATATATTTCCCATTTTGATTGTAAAGGGAATCCCCTAGGCCTTTCCTTTTCTAAAATCATCCAGGTGCATCAGAGCATTTCCATGCCAATTTGTTATCAATTCAAGGACTGACTGCCTGTAGTAACAGAGAGAACAGTGAGACTGGGTTCTAACTCTTTGATATACAGGTCTGCTTGACCCATCTGCAACCTATAGAATCAGAAGGATTTTCTTCAGCTTCAGTGGATCATACTGAGCCAGACTTTGCACTAATATTTCAGTTGTACTTTTACTAATGTAGAATTACACTGAAATGTCAGCTGGAGGAACACATGAGTACTGCACTTATACCTAAGGACATTATTATGGTCAGTGATGCAGCTAACACACACATGTCCAGTCCAGCATGTATACAGTGACTGTTTTGCTCTATTGAACTGCTAAACTATTTGTGGTTCGTATAAGTGCTTCAAAATTGTGATGATAGACAGACCAGAAACTTCTACAGAGAGCTGAAATATTTACCTACCTCTGTCTTGATATTGCAGAATCCATAGAGGTTTATGGCAAATTGATCTCATTCATGACCCCTAAGAAAGAGGTAGACACATCCCAATATAATGGTTGAATGAAGTTCCTTTAACATACTCGCTTCTTTCTGGGAGTATTCAGTGTACAGGGTGTTAGCCAACTAATTTAGATGGTGAAGCTGGTCAATGGCAAGAGAGAGGCTCCCTCTGTAGTCCCAAGTGTGAGAGTGGTGTTTCCAGAGGAAAACTGTGAGCTGAGAGGTGGCTCAGCACTTTCAGATCAAAATTTCCACAAAGATCTAGTGTATGACTGCGAGTTAGCAAACCAAGCAAGCAACTCTTTGTGAAAAGAGAGAAAGGAAACTTGCCTAAAAAGTGCAATATGAGCCAATAAAGTAAAAATATTTTGCCATCCCTCATGCTAGAAATCATGTTGTGTGCTACTGATATAATAAATAAATTTTTTTAGGTTGCAGAAAGCTATAGCTGGTGGCTTCAGTTGTATCACACAGCACAGAGTTCCAGCAGTTACTTTTGCTTAAATGCTTGAAAGTGTTTTCTTCATAGATCTTGTACATAATTTCTTTTTAATTGTGCAGATTGTCCCAAACTGCATTCTCAAATGTCAGTAAAAAGCAGAAGTGGCAAATATGGTATTTTATGTCTGTGGCCATGTCTGTGCTGTATTACCTCATTCATCTTGCTGATTTCTATTCAATAGCCATCATCTCTGTAGCTTTTCTCCAAGGAGAAAAATCTCTGTCATCCTTACAATCTGTTTTGAAATTGTGTTCATTTTTTACCATTTCCTCCTGGGTTTATGACACCGATCTGATCACAGCACTCACCAAGGAAATAACTTGTGATTTCTCCAGTGCACAGCACATTGTTTCCCAATATTTTGACTCTGGAGCAAATATTTAAACACCACAGATGTTTTAAGCAGATGCGTCAGAGTGTTTGATCACACTGAGCTGATTAAAATGACCTTTGTGTTCTTAGGCCTTCTTTCCCTCACAAAGTGTTACACTGAGTTTAGATCCTTTCAGGCAAACTATTCCAACCCTTGCCATTGTCTACAGCAAGCATTGTCTGAAACAGTGCTGACCAGCTCTCTCATATTTGGTAGTCTTTCTCAAATGCCTCATGAGATCTTTCAAGTCCTGTGTAATTCTCCATTTCTCCAAATGAGATTTTTCCATCTCATTAATCATTCGTTTACTTCCAGAGCAAATAGATATCTCCAGACCTTGTGCTGACCATAAGGCTTTTATGATTCTCTTTTCTTCTACCTTGAAGGCTGACCATATGAAATCCAGGCATTCTCAGTGTGGCTCTTTGTCTCCCTCAAGTGACTAGCACAAATACCAACCTCTGTGCAATTATAAGACCCTCCTGTGAATTGAAACCTAAGGTGTGCTATTCCACTTGAAGAAGCTTATCTGTATTTTTTTCTCTTATTTTAATCTCTTATTGAGCAGGGGAGTTGAACTGGATGATCTTTAGAGGTTCTTTCCAACTCCTACCATTCTATGATTCCATGATTTCTCTGGAAACATAAATCTGCAGCTTTAAAAAAGAGAGGCATTATTCCTTGCCTGGAAAAGTCAAAATAAGAGAACCTCCTCTGCTTGGGTAGATAAAAGATCAGAGACAGGTGCTCCAGATCCAACATTTTCTAAGACATCATATCTAACATGTCTTACTTCCTAGTATCCTGGAAGATTCCACACTTAAAATTTACGTCCAGATCTGTCTCAATAGCTGTGGTGATGAGAGCAGACCTTACTGAACTGGGCTTGGAGGAAATGAAGGTGGCTCTGCTGATTCCAACACAACCTACTGTGTCCTCACAGAGCTCAGTGGCACTAGGTGATCTCCTTGGCCTGGCAATCTCTGTCCTGAACTCGTTACACATTGTTACTAATGTTGTGCTGAGATCAGTGCCAAGGTTGCTTCTAGATAACTTAAGTTCAGGACATAGCAGCATTGTCCTCTGGTTCCTTTGTCACATATACCTGTCTTTTTTTCACTATATCCTTTAGATCTTTGTATGCAAAGGCATTTTTACAAAGTCACTAGACACAGCTCAAGTCAGGGCAGTAGAATGTCTATAAGCAACAGAGGGGACACTTGAAAACACAGATTCCCAACTGGCTGTCTTCATTCTCAGAAGCAATGATTAGCCCAGCTCTGAATGACAGAGTGCAATAAAATGGAGACAGCTCTGCCCTTGATGCATAATAAGTGAAAGACTAGTGGGAAATATATCTGAAAAACTTTCCTACATTTAGATTGGATGAGTGAACACAGCCCTTTTCTGTCTTCCTTTCTGTTCACACAGTTGTAGCAGCAGCCTAGAGCTGAGCCTTTGGTGTCATTGCCCTTCTCTACCTCCTTTTGCAACTCCTAGGATGAAAAAGTAATGTGGCTTTTCCAGCGTCCTAACCCCATTCTGTCATTCCTGCTGCACTCCTGTGAAATGTGTATTATACTACAATAAAACTGGTGTGCAGCCAGCATGGAGATGGTATTGGCAAAGCTGTAATGGAGGCAGCAATTTATGACTGCAGCCAGGTGGACTTCTGAGGGATTATACCTAAGCTAATATTACCTTGCTGCTAGCTACTGAATTCAGCTTTGCCATCTTGGACAGGTAAATCTACTGGTGCAATTCAAATGTGGTTACCAGAATGCCATCCTCTTTCCTTGGGAAAAAAAAGGGCTACTTTTGATTGGAATAAATGTTGTTTGGTTATTCCACATTTAACAAAAGATAAAGAGAGATGGAAATAAAAAGAAGAAAATTGATGGTTGAAAATAAAAAATATTTTGCTTGCAATTATTTCTTACATATGCATGTGTTTTGGTCATTAATACCTGGAATTAGACCAAGTGGAGCTGACCAGTAAAGGAGAACATTTGTGACTGGGTAACCTTGGAGCTTATAACTTGGGCCAGAGGGGCAGAGGAACACATACCCCATCAGGCACAAATTATTGCCTCTCCTCCATCTTCACCTCACAGTCCTTGATCTCAAACAGCTACCTTGCTTACTCACTCACTCCTGTGCCACAGCTGGTGCAGCCTGAATCCTATGTCTGTTGAGATAAGACTGCAGAGTTGTTGAGGGTGGTGCTTTACAAGTCACTCAATGCTTTCAGGCTCCAAATTTCCCATTCTGTCCTATCTGCTTTCCCTTAAAAAGTGAGTACATCCATCAACCCAGGACTGTCCCGAGCCCAACTGGAGACATTGTGTGTCCTGACATGGGATTAGGATCAGACTTCGTGAGGTTCTTAAGATGTCTTGAACCTCATGATCCTGATGTTTTTTTCCTTTCTCTCTTTTCTCTATCTTCATCATCTCTACTGATGCTGGATGAAACACAAAGGTAAAGAAGTCCAGAGATTCGGGAGTTGGAAACATGGTGAGTTATGAGCTCCCTCTGTTTCAGCCACTACAGTGCAATGAGGTTCATGTTACCAGAATGAGCTAAGCTGTAGCTCTCTTCAGTTTCTGCTTTCCTGCTCTGTCAGCACCATGGATCACACCCCAGGTTTTACCTCCATGGGAATTCACTCAACAGTTCTTGCTGCAGAATTATTCAAGAAAGGAAACTGGAGAAAAACATGCAGCTAAAGTAGAAATGTTTTCTCTTAGCTGTAGCTTATGAGTTGGGAAAAAAATTAGAGTGAAGGAAAAAACATGTCCTTTGCTATCTATTGCCACTTCCCCTACCCCATTAAGAGCAGTGCTGCTAAAAAGCTCGTGTGCCCTTCATGCCTTTATTAACTTCATGTAAATAGTTTTATCAGTCCTCTTAGCCAAGGTATCTGTCAGCTGCTAAAGGCATCATTTTCTGTTCATCTTCTTATAAGCTGCTGCCCTAGCAGAGCTGCAGAATTAACATTGTGCTCAGCAAAACGTTCTATGTAAAACAAGGGCAATTTATACAGAAATATCTATAACTCTTCACATTAATGTTTGGCTTTTAAAATTCTGGCACCTCTCAGAGGTCACTCTAACCTAGTTAAGTTCTGTTAAGAAAAGCTGTTATTATGGCTTACAGATTTTTTTTTGTTGTCTTTGGCTTGTGTACTTCAGGACTCACCTCTACCTCCCCTACCCTGCTGTCTGTCTCTCCTGATTTAAATTGCAATACTTTCTGTCATACATTATTGAAGACTAAGCTTAACTAACTAGACAGGATGAAAAGGACTCAATAGTGATGTTGAGGTTCCTGTAGTATTTCCTTTTCTTCTTTCTTCTTTTCCCTCTTCAGAATCTTGACCACAAATGAAGTGTGCTAAGGAAAGCTACTTGTAGAAAAGGTAGTGAGCTGGAACAGAACAGATGTGGATTCAGTTCCCTGCTGTGACATGGGTTTCCTGAATGTCCTTGGATACATAATTTCATTTATCTCTTCTTCTCTCTCTCCCATTCTGCCTCATCCACCTCTCCCCATTGGTGCTTTGCACACAATAATATTTACTTTCACTGTTTAGCATATTTCAATATGTTTTTAGTCCCAGAGCAAAATCTCTATTAACCAATGTGTACACAGTACTGTGAGGAGCAGGATTTCAGTCTTTGGACCTCAAATTTGATAATACCATGCAAATAAACACGTTAAACAAATATCTCTCATTCCAGCTCATTCAGCATTGCTACATGCTGTTTGAAACAGAACAATGCTAAGGTTAAACTTGATTTCTATTGCCCGAGACTTTTAATGAAGTAAAAAGGAGATTTCATTCCTCTATTAGTGGGCTAAGTCTGTGAACTTATATGGCGTTCTGTTGAATTTATCTGGGCAGTAAGAACACACTGTGTAAATATTTATAGCCATTGGCTTCCTGGTACTTCCTTGTGCAATATTCCCTTTCATGTGCTGAATGGTGAAAACTGGATCACCAACTTTCCTGCTTCCTCATGAGCATTTCTGGGTGCATGGCAAGTCCAGGCTTCTTACAGGACAAGTTCCAAGGAAGCTGTTGTAGAAAAATAAGTGACACTCTGCACTTCAAGATAGATGAGAATACTCCTAGTAGAAATGTGGAAAACATCTGCCTTGCAAAGGAATATAATCAGATATTTTTGAGCCCTGACATGACCACAGATTGACTTGCAAGTATCATTACAAAGTAGAAAAATGTCTGTGTTACGAGGGCAAACAAAGGATGACACACAATGACTGGTCAAGGAAACCTTGGGTAGCACTCCCCAGGGACCTCTTGTCTTCTGGAAAGTGGATAAAGCAAACCTTGTTTCTCCTTCATAGATGACAGCATGCAACTGCAAGAAGTCCACTCTCAAGATGTGCACAACCCATAGTAGAGTTCACATGATACAGATAAAATTGACTAAATTAAGGCTGCAGACAGCAGCACACTTGAATGAAAGGAAATCTCTTCCCACACACAGAAAGGGAAGTAATTACATTCAGAGAACCCCAGAGAGCTCATATCTCTACTACTGATAAGAAGAAACAGACAGAGAAAGATCAGTCTGACAAACAATAATATATTTACACTGCAGTAATCAAAAGGGTACAGGCACTGGACCTTGGGAATGTTGCCTTTCTCATTTAAGACCCTTATCTGATAATGGCAGGACTGTTCCCTTATGTGTTAGATTATGAAGCTCCTCCAAGATATAGAAACTTCTATACTGCAAAGTTTTGCACTGGCAGAGGAGTGTATTTCTGGGGCCCAAGACAGTGTGCTGTAGATAGATTCTGGTGTAGCTAGGACACACCTGACCTTCACTGTACAGGTATTTGTGTAGGTATCAGTGAAACTAATTATACTACTGGAAGCTAGACCATTAAACATCATATAAAATAAAGTGGCAGAGGTTCACATGCCACCTCAGTGTAACACACTGCAGGTTACTCTAGGCAGCCTTCTGGCTTGCTGAGAAGTTTACAAAGACTCTGTAGTTTCACTGCAGGATGCTTTGTTACAGCTGTTGACCACTTCTTTGGGATTTTGATATTGCTGGTTTCTCTTTAGTAGCTTTATAGGATGACAGAAAAATCAGGGGAGAAAAGGCTTTAGGAGATTTCCTTATCAATTTTTCTCCCCTTCAGCAAAGATCAACTATCTATATATATAATTTCATACAGATGTTTGTTCTTTAAAAGCTTCCAAAAGGGAGACTACCACAGTGCAGACAACCCAATCGAGTCCCCTGCTCCTCTCACACTTAGGAAGATTTTCTTCATGTCTAACCCTCATAACTCTTGCTGCCACTTAAGCCCATTATTTCTTTAGCTAGCCAACCTGGTCATGGCAAACAGATTATTTCCTTTCTCTTTTCCAACATTCTTTTTACCGTTGATGGCTCTTATGCTATTTGGCTCTCTCCATTGTTCTGCTCCTACTCTCTTCTCTTGAATCTTTGACAGTTCACTTTATCTCTTCTGGAATTTCTGAAATTGTTCCACTTCCTTTTTTGAGGTCTAGTGCCGAAAATGGAGGTTTTACTCATACAGGCTAAAGAAGAGAAATAAGTTCCCTTCAATAACAACTCATGACATATTCCCATCCTCACCATATAGTTGTACAAATGCAATTTTAAATGAGAGAAATTGGTGATTTTTTTTTTATTGTGACAAGTTAGGCTTATCTGATGCTTTTCAGATGATACTAATAAGTTTTTTTACACTTCAGGTTCTTTTTTCAAATCATTAAATCTCTAAGACAGTTAGTACTGATAAAGTGACCATACTTATATTAGTCTTTGCTTTCAGTGTTGACTTTTGAGTGAGTGCTAACAGCTGTTCCTAAGGAACTGGAGTTGCACAATGATTACCTAGTCTCTCAGATCCTGGCTTTGAAGTTTGAGTGCTTGGAGGTTGATTTGGGGTATTTTTGCCACCTAGGAGAAACTGAGATGGCTGATATGTATTGTTTAGGAAAGATGGTCAACGAGGTGAGGAGATGGAGTTGCTCTCTGTATGAGAGAGCAATTAGAGTGCACTAAGCTCTGCCTGGGAGAGGATGAGAGACAGGCTGAATGTGAGTGAGAATTAAGGGGCAGGATAATGTAGGTGATGCTGTTGTGGGAGTTTGATGCAGCCCATCTGATCAGAAGTAGGAAGTGCATGAACCCTTCTACAAATAACTTGAGAGCTGCCTCATAATCACAATTCCTAGTCCTCATGGGGGACTTCAACCACTCTGATATTTGCTGGCAAAGCCACACAGCCAAGCACACGCAGTCCAGGAGATTCCTACAGAATGTTAATGACAGTGCACCAAGCAGGACCATGACCCTGGATTTCAGGCAAGCTGACCTTGGCCTCTTCAAAGACCTACTTGGAGGGATCTCGTGAGATAAAATTCTAGATGGTAGAAGTGCTCAAGAGAACTGGTTGATCTTCAAGCGCCACTTCCTCCAAGCCCAGGATCAGTGTGTACCCACATGGAAAAAAGCAGGAAAAGGAGACAGGAGGCCCCCATGGATGAACAAAGACATGCTAGGACAACTCAGGGAGAAAGCAGCCATCTATAAGAGGTGGGAAAAGGGTTTAGTTTCTTGGGAAGAGTATAGGAACATTGCAGACCATGCGGGGATGCAACCAGGAAGGCTAAGCCCTTCTAGAATTAAACCTATCCAGGAAAGTAAAGGAAAACAAGAAGGATATTTTCAGGTATCAGTAGTAGCAGAAGGATGACAAGGGGGAATGTGACCCCACTGCTAAACACAGAGGGTACCCTGGTGACCGAGGATGCAAAGAAAGCTGAAGTACTGAATGCCTTCTTTGCTTCAGTCTTTACGGCCAAGGCCAGCCCGCGTGAAGCCCAGTCCAGCAAGGATAATAAGATGGCCAAGACAGCAGAAGATTTGCCCTGGATGGAAGAGGAAGAAGTTAAAGACTTGTTGGCCAAGCTTAAGGCTCCTAAGTCAATGAGTCCTGATGGGATGCATGCTAGAGTGCTGAGAGAACTGGCTGTTGTGGTTGCTAAGCCTCTCTCCATCACTTTTGAGCATTCTTGGAGGACAGGAGAGGTGCGTGAGGACTGGAGAAAGGCCAAAGTCACTCCAATCTTCAAAAAGGGCAAGAAGGGCGATCCAGGAAACTACAGACTGGTCAGCCTCACTTCCATCCCTGGAAAGGTAATGGAACAACTCATCCTGAATGTTATCACGGAACATATGAAGGAAAAGATGGTTGGTTATCAGGGGCAGTCAACATGGATTCACGAAGGGGAAATCCTGTTTGACCAAGCTGATAGCCTTCTATGAGTGCATAACTGGCTGGCTAGATGAGAGGAGAGCATCGAATGTCATCTACTTTGACTTCAGCAAGGCTTTTGACACTGCCTCCCATAACATCCTCATCAGAAAGCTCAAGCAGTGTGACTTGGATGAGTGGACAGTGAGGTCGATCGAGAGCTGGCTGAATGACAGAGCCCAGAGGGTGGTGATCAGTGGCACAGAATGAGTTGGAGGCCTGTGGCCAGTGGAGTTCCTCAGGGATCAGTTCTGGGGCCAATCTTGTTCATCTTCATCAACAACCTGGATGAGGGGACAGAGTGTACCCTCAGCAAGTTCACTGATGAATTAGTGAAGCTAATTTCACATTGCCTTACTCAGGTTCTTTCTCTTAGAAAATTTAAATTGGTCTAAGGAGATCAGAAAGGGGCCACTGTAAAGTGCATGTATATTAACACTGTGAATGGAAAAGAAAAACATCTGGAGGGCTTTCAGCCCTGAATCTGGGCAAAGTCTCTTGGTTTGGAAAAATTCTGCTGGTTTGACTCTCTAGAAAAAGCTCCATGACCTGAAATTCACCCAGTGCAACCATAGCCATCACAGACATGTCTGAATCTAGGGAGAGAAGAGTAGCTGAGACTTCCACACTGGGCTTTCTGTAGACCTAGCACTTACAGAAAGGAGACCCTCAGTTACCTGAAGTGGTAAAAACCTGTGCTTAGGAAAATGAATTGACCTCATAAATGGCTCTTGGAGAGAATCTGGAATCTCCAAGGACAATTCAGCTCATCTCAGTATATCTATAGAAAATAGAAGTGTGTAGGGTTTGAGAAGAGACTCCAAATCTTGTTCTTGGATTTGCCTATTATCACAAATTTACAACTCAGTCCTCACAGGGGTAGACCCGGTATCTTCTAACCTTAAGCTCTGAACCCTCTGGTGAACTGCTGCAAATGGGAAGGATTATGATTCTATGATACAAAACAGAGACCGTAATAGTGCCGTGCTAAGGAAATAGGGCACTTTTGAAATCATCATAGAGGAAAATGTAAAGAATGATGGAAACACTGAATTCACTTTCAGTTGTGTAGTTGTAGTCACATGGTACAATAAACGAAGAGGGAAGAGTTTTAACTCCCACAGTATTCAGGACATGTTTCCACCCTAATATACTGTGATTCAGATTTGCTACCAGACCTCAGGCTGCAACAGAAAAGGATATTTTATTATGTTTTTATCTCCAATTTTCTTGCTTCTTATGTGTAAACACCTGGAAATCCATGCATCATCAGCAAAGCACACTGTTGTCCTCCTGCTCAGGAGAATGTAAGAGAAGCTGACTGAAGATTGTGTTGACTGGACCACAATAGCCCTAGCACGTTTAACTTTAAGACGCGGTCAAATGCTTTGTCAGCTCCCCTGGATACTGTGAGCTGTAACATGTAGTAGCTGACGTTTGTGCTTCTTGAAAGCACGTTACAAGGATGCAACTTCTCTGACCCATGTCTGAATGTTATGGTCATGCTAATTATTCCAGGACCAATGATCCCACCCTTCCTAGTCCCATAGGTCTGCTGTTGTTTCATGCTCCATCATTCAGAGGTATGATTAAAGGCAGAGGGTTTTTTCGGTCTTATCTCATTAAATACCATTGTTTTGTGGGTTTCATTTTAATACTAAATTTTATCTAGATTCACCCTTCTGGGGTTTCATGAGATCAACAGAAAGGATGAAAAATATGGAGAGAAACAGGAGAGAGATAAGCTCTAGAGTTGCATTTAACCTAAAGGACTGAGCCAAAGTTCTCAGTGGTTCAGTTTTTTCATGTTGCAGAGTTCTCACACAGGACATGCTTGTTCGCTCTTCTCAGTGTACACTATGAAAATATATATTTATTTTAGAAAAACACTTAGCTAGGAGGAAGACAACATGTAGTGAAAGATAAATTATGCAGATAATGTTCTATTATGCGCATAGAGTAAAAAAGTACATGGGACATGAATTTCCCCAGGGAGATACCTCTGAGAGGGGAGGCTGGGACAGCACACAAAATGAAATAGGGAAGAGGAAAAAAAAAATGAATAAAAGGAAAAAAAATGAAGTAGCCAGTTCTGACAGATTTTGCTTGAAGGAGAAAAAGACTGAATGAGCAAAAGATTGTACTGGAGGCAATTCCTTCTAAAGAAAGGTCCTCCTCTTGGCTGTGTCACACATCAAGGTCACTACTCTGACCCCTGAGGACAGTGTTTTAATGGTGCAGGTCTTTGCGGAGCTTGGAGTGAGTGACTGGAAAGTGGGAAAAGAAGCAATGTAGAAAACAACTGGTAGCATCTCTTCTCGCCAGGCTTTCCCTTTGCTCTGAGATGGGGAATTCATTGGCTTTTTATAGCTCTGGTCTGTGCTGTATGGCTTGTTGACATCTGGCAGGATTGATTCCTGCAGGTTGGGTGGCAATGCAAGAGCAGATACAACAGACAAAGCAGCCCCTGGTCTTATCAGAGATGAGCACGAAAGCACCACTGATGGTGGAGTAATAATTGTACTTGAATGGAGAACATAGAAAGAGTCTCAGTGGGCAATAACACTTAATTTCATCAGGAGCAGCAAGAAGATGCTTATCTATCTCATTTCAACCCCAGAGCTGTACCTACCTGGTAACAGCAGATCTCAAAGCTGGCATTTTGAACCTGTCCTTGTTACTGCTTGCAGTGATGCTCAGTCCTTTTGATGTGTTTGTGCTTCTGCACAGTGCAGTAGGCTGAATTGTTCTCAGGTGAATAAATTGAGAGAATAAAGTAGGTTGAGGTTTTACCAGCCCTTAAGATATGTCCATAAGACGGTGATCTCTTCCCGTGACTCGGTGTACACAGATTTCCCTCATTGTATTCAGCCACTATCTGACCTTGCTTTTGGAGTCCTTGAGATGAGATACTGAAGGGATAAAGTATTTCACAGGGCATTCTGCAACCGTGGGCAGAAACCCTTCCACAGCATTGAAGGGTATAAGAGAAGAGGGTCCAACGTAGTGCTTATAGCTAATACACTGGCATGCCTTGCTCTCCTTTCCACAACAGCTACGCTTTGGAGGCCAAGCAAAGAGGCAAGTCCAAGTGGCTTGCTTTCTGCTCACCCTTCCTTTCTGATTAAAGATACTGTAAGTGACTGAACATGAATTCTTGTTTTCTATAGCTGCTGGTGGTTCCACAACCTGTGAATTTGTCTAATCCTGACAGAAGTTGTTGTCTTTGACTTAAAATTATTGCCTGTTTCCCTTCTAACTGCTGCTGGCAAAGCTGCTGTTCTCCTGATACATTTTGTTGGGACCAGGTTTGATAGTTTACTTATGACAAAGGTCAGCAGTCTGTTAAAACAGTATCATCTCTACATTTCATACTTTCCTGCCACTAGCTCTCATTTAATCTAAACATTCACAATGTGGCAAAAAGCAGTTGCTCTTTTCAATGTTAAGAGGAAAAAGTCATAGGAATTAATGGATAAAAAGATAAATGCTAAGCACCAGCATCTTTCATTGTTGTATATCGATAACAGAAAATACAACTGTTGCTTCTTACCCTTCTCCTGAAGCTTTCCCTTCGTGACAAAGTGTCATATATGACATAGAATCACAGAATCTTAAGGGTTGGAAGGGACCTCAAAAGATCATCCAGTCCACCTCTGCTGCCAGAGCAGGGCCACCTAGAGTAGGTCACACAGGAACTCATCTGGGTGGGTTTTGAATGTCCCCAGATAAGGAGACTCCGCAACCCATCTGAGCAATCCCTTCCAGTGCTCACTCACTAGGAAGAAGTTTTTTTTTTTGAAACCTCTTATGTTCCAGCTTCTACCTGTTGCCCCTTGTCCTATCATTGGACATCACTGAGAACAGCCTGGCTCCATCCTCCTGATGCCCACCCTTTATGTATTTGTAAACATTAATGAGGTCACCCCTCAGTCTCCTCTTCTCCAAGCTAAAGGGCCCCAGCTCCCTCAGCCTTTCATCATAAGGGAGATGCTCCACTCCATCGTCTTTGTGGCCCTGCACTGAACTCTATCCAGCAGCTCCCTGTCCTTCTGGAACTGAGGAGCCCAGAACTGGACACAATATTCCAGATGTGGTCTCACAGGGCAGAGTAGAGGGGAGGAGAACCTCTCTCAATCTACTGCCCACAGCCCTTCTAATACACCCCAGGATGCCATTGGCCTTCTTGGCCACGAGGGCACATTGCTGGCTCATGCTCATCCTGCTGTCCACCAGCAGCCCAAGGTCCCTTTCCTCTGTACTACTCTCTGAGTGTTCATTCCCCATCCTGGAAGAGTTCCTGTGTGACCTACTCTAGGTGGTCCTGCTCTGGCAGAGGGGTTGGACTGGATGATCTTTTGAGATCCCTTCCAGCCCTTAAGATTCTGTGATCTGTGGTGCATGGGGTTATTCTCTCCCAGATGCAAGACTCTACACTTGCCCTTGTTGAATTTCATTAGATTTCTCTCTGCTCAACCCTCCAGCCTGTCCAGGTCTCGTTGAATGGCAGCACAGCCTTCTGCTGTGTCAGCCACTTCTCCCAGTTTAGTAAACTTGTCCACAAACTTGCTGACAGTGCCCTGTGTTCCTTCATCAAGGTCGTTAATGAATATATTAACAGTACGAGTCCCAGCACAGATCCCTGAGGATCCCACTAGATAGAAGCCTCCAACTAGACCCTGCCCTATTGACCACAACTCTCTGCGTTCTTCCCTTCATCCAGTTAACAGTCCACCTCACTACCTGATAATCCAGCCCATGCTTTCTCAGTTTTGCTGTCAGGATGCTGCAGGAGAAAGTGTCAAATGCTTTACTGAAGTCAAGATAAACCACATCCAATGCACTACCACCATCTACCCACCTGATTAAGTCTTCATAAAAGGCTATCAGATTGGTCAAACATGACTTCCCTTTGGTAAAATGATGATAACTGCTCCTTAATGACCCTCTTGTCTTTTAAATGCCTGCAGACAGCACCTAGGATAAGTTACTCCATCACCTTTCCAGGGATGGAGGTGAGGCTGATGGGTTTGTAGTTATGTAGGACCTTGTTCTTGAAGACTGGAATGACATTTGCTTTCATGATGGTGAATCAGTGTCTTATCAGCGGACTCAAAGGTTTTCTTGTGTTTGTGCTGTTGTTTGCAAGTAAAATATGTTTCCAGGTTTTATTCTTAGTTTTATTCTGGCCTTTCTTAGTATTTCCTCTAAGTCTATCTTCTTCTGTCATTTAACAGCTCTTTAGAAAACCATTGGTGCCTCCAGGGTAAATTTAAACAATGTCCTGCTCTCAAAAAGAAATCTGCTTTATCAGCAAACCACATTGTGCATATTTTTCTCATTGTTTTGCAAATTTTGAAGTGCTTTTACATTTCAACGGGATCTCTCCGACCTAAGAGATAGTAAAAATTATTTTAGAGAGGGTACAGTAACTCGATTCTCTGACATACCTTAAGTAGCTGGACTTGTTTTACTTGGTCAAATTATATATTTATAATGAACCATTATATCATCAGAATACTTAAGCAGAGATGCTGCAGCTCCAACTTGCATGAATGTTCTTTTGAAGGGCTAATTGGAAGAGATACACCATCAAGGTTATGTGCCTTAAAAATACAATTCTAGACAGCACTGTCCAAATAGTTGGGGGTTGGATTAGATGATCTCTAAAGGTCCCTTCCAACCCCTATCATTCTATGATTCTATGAACTGGGCAACAAAAATTAATCAGTTCTGATTAATCAGGTCATATAGATTCTTACTGCTCACTATTGCATGATCTTAGTTCAGATCCAAGCACAGGCTGGAGTGATAAATATTACGCCAGGGTTTGAAAACCAGAAGCCTATCTCCAGATCATATAAAATTGATGCTCATCAGATGCGTTACTGAAAACACTAGGCTATACTCAAGAATTTCTGCTTAAGTTCTTTAAGTATCTTCCCCAAGCCTTTCTTGCCTTTTAGCTACCCATGTGTAGCTAGCAGGGTAAGTAAGAACAATATCTAATTCTCATTTATGTAGTCTTTATGCTACAGGGACCAGCTAGAGGTCTCCTAAGTGTCCAGGAGATGAAACAAATAGATTTTGAAAATAAAACCATCTCTATGCACATTAGCTGTTAAATTGGAGTTGCTCCTCAATGTTTTTCAAGGGAAATGAATGATGATGCATTCCACAGTAGCATGGCAACTGTAGGCATTACCATTTATAGCTTCTGGTCTGGAAAAGATAAATGATATATGCTGAAGCAGTGGGGCAGGAGTGTGTATGCTAGTGTGGCTGCATGCTAAATATCTTCTGATCCTCTCTTCTTGAGCTTGCAGTCAGTGTGTAAGGAATCTCCCCTTCACGGGGACTTCTGTCTGGAGAAGGTACATATGCAATGAAATATGTTTATTTGTCTGCTCAAACAAATGGTTATGCTGGGGTGAGGATTGCTGTTTTGAATCTCTTTGCCTGGCTGCTTTGTACTTTTGGAATGCAAGGAGAGAAACAGATATAATTCCTGCTCTTTTTTTTTTTTTATTTTTCCCCCTAGAACCATGTTTCCATGACCACCTTTGCAGTCAGAACCCAGTGTTTCCAGCTTTCCTTTGATAAGGTAACAGAACAGTGAGGTGCAAAATTTTACCTTTCTCTCTTTGTTTTTTTTTTTTTTTTCCTTTTAACAGACGTTAGTGCCTCACTGTACTTCAGGATCATCTCTCATTAAAATTCAAGTAACTAGGTCTCTCAGTCTTTGTGTATGCACATGCAATTTCTGAACCTCAGCTATCCTCTTTGTGTAATTCTGCTAATGAAAAGCTAGCCATAGAAGAAAATTGTTTGCACTTGTAAATCCATGACACAGGGAGGCACATTGCTGTATTTCTTCCAGTCTTCTGTCACTGAGGTCACTGCTCTGGCACAGAGTGAGACATGAACAGCTGCAGAAAACCAGTGATGTCCCTGCTATTGCTTCCTGGAGGGATGAATGTGGAAAAAAGTGTCAGAAAAAGGAAACTGCCAGCCATGCTCTGTCCTGGCCATTTGCTTGTGGGAAAGGGTTGGCAGGTGGCTCCTATTGCTTCCACAGAGGATGAGAGCATCTTTTTGTTGTTGTAGATTTCTATCTGCTAAGCCTCTGCTCAGACAAAACTGGCATAAAATACTTTCACACTTGAGAATTTCACCTGCAGTTCTGGTCTGTCCTTTATCCTACTGTGAAGGCTGCCAGTTTTGAGAACCTTTTACAGAAGCTGCACCAAGAAACTTTTTTGGTACCTTTTGCTGGAGAATAAAGGTTGTGTTTAACAAACCAGGACACTGAGTAGTAACCATTCCATCTGGCCCTGATGATGCCCTGTGTTCACGTGTTCACTGTGTAGCTAAATGCATGTTCTAACATTCATGTAATGTAGAGGACGTGTGAATGTAAGGGACAGGGATGGTGCAGGACCTGAGAAACGGTATATACATGTGTGAGAGAATTTGTTGTTGTATGGACTCCCTGTAAGGGCACTGAGTCTGAGAAACTGTTTGCAAAATGATCTTCAAAGCAGTTAAAAGCTATCACATCATGACAGGCATCATGGAGAGGGTGAAGGTGACTGCCCAACACCAGCTCTTCTGAGAACAGACGTTCTAGATGAGGTTTAGTGGTGAGCTTGGCAGTGTGAGACTAGTGGTTGGAATCAATGGTCTTAAACGTCTTTTCCAACCAAAATGATTCTGTGATTCTATGAGAGGAAATCTAGCACGACAAGAAGTTGAGGTCAGGAGGTACAATGTTTTCACAGTGCCTGTTGGCCATGGGAAAGACTATTTTTTCAAAACTCTGTCTTCAAACCTTCACAATTCAAGCAAAATGGAGAAATAAATCACTGTACACAGTTGTCATCTTTCCCCTCCAAGCACCAGCCAAAGAGTTTCAATACAGCTAAACCACTGTGTTACCACAGAATAAACACTCCAATAGTCAAAATTAATTCATGGCTCCTGCTATCACAGGAATGATATTTAAACCAATTATACGGGGAATTTTATTCTCAACTGTTGCTCTAATAGATTATGGGTCAATTAGGTGTTGTGGGAACACATTCTCATTCTGCCATAAAACATCTGAACTTGGCATGCTGGGATTTGTTCTGTCTGTCTTGTAAAACACTTTCAGTTTGTGGGAAAACTTTGAAAATCAGTCTGCCAAGGGCCAAGTCTATAATTTTTACAGTGTTTTGTCTCTGTTTATTGCTGAGGGCACTCTTTCGACTACAGAAGAGTTCCTTTCTGATAAATAATCTTCACTTCAATGTCTTCTGTTTTCTCACCAGACTTGTGAAGTGTAGATGATGTTTATGGTACAGCTGAGTCTGTAAATTATTACCCATTGAGGAATGGGTATCTTTGATCTTTCAGAGCAGCTTGATGGCATCGGTAATGGGTCTTCAGCAGGGGCCATAAGCAGACACCTGTTGAAGAATAAGAATAAGGCAAGTATGATTAATCTTTCTCCATAACATTTTCTCCTCCCTGAGTACATTCAGCTCAGGATTTCTCAGATTAATGTGATTCTTAGTAAACTACACTGGGCTTCTCTTGCCAGTTGCTTGTCTGATCTGTCCTTGAACATCAATGCTTCTAGCACTTTCTGAACTAGGCACACTAGCTCTTACACCAAAAAGTGTTATTCCCTACAGTGGTGTAAAACCATGGTTACTGTGAAGCCTTTAGCTGAGTCAGTTTTTATTGTTGTAATTTGAACAAGGAAGGGAATTTGACCAAGACAGCTAATGAGTACAGTATAAAAGAGAAAATTCAGAAGGAAACAGTATTATGATTATGCTTTTAAAGTTTTACACAATTTTATCAATGCAAGTAGATTAGTGCATTTTAATTCTCTTGTTCATACAGACCCTTCCACTCCTGCATGTTATTCATGTCAGTATAAGGCAGAAAGAAAATCCAATCCAAAGGTTTTGTATCATCCTTGACTCTGCTCCTCCTCCTTTTTTTGCAAAATAGGATCACATGATAGTGTAATGGTCATGAGTAACATTATATTTTTCTACTCCCAAAATCTCCAGTCATCTTCTATAGCCATAGAGAAAAAGCTAAAAGACAAAATCTAGTCCCCATCACATTTCTATAGTGCTGATGTAAGACCCCAGGCAGATGGTTTTGGTATTCTCATGTCCAGCCTTTTTCATTTCCTGGATGTGGCTTCATATTAAATGGCTTACATTGAGCAAGCCTATTTCAATTATCTAACACAGGAACACAAGCAGCACTGCAATAATTAGGACACCATGTGGTGTTCACAAATTATTACTGAGCAATTCCAGCATTGGTGGAACAGATAAACAGTCACAAAGAATAAAAGCAATGCTACTGAAGTGAGCTGAAGATGACTAAAGTTGTTGTACTCCCAGAACAGATAAACACCAAGTTACGAGTGTACACACTGAACTCACAAAGCTTCTATAACTTTGTTCTCATTTTAGATGGAATAGAAACACAGATTAGAGGGGTACATTGAAATAATTTACAGAGATGGATGCCCTTTGTGGCATATTTCTCTGAGATGGTCTTTACTTTATTTGGCTTCCCTCAGTTGGGTGAGAAGTTCTCTAATATTTGCCTGCCTATTATCGTATTGCCATTTACTAGTTGTAATGAGTATTTAGTGTTTTCAATTATTTACTGCTTCATTGAAAACACAACAGTCATTGGAGCCATTAAGGGATTCTTCGTTAATCCACTAAATAATAAAAGGAATCAGAGAGCATGTATAAACTATGAGATTTTGCTGGCCTGGCTGTTAGCTGGGAATATGAGCAAATCACACCCACTAGCCATCATAGTCATGCAAACAAAAGCTTTGAGGTACATGTGAAAGGGCAGATAGTAAAATGTTCTTGGGTTACCTCTCTGGAGAAATGTTACAGCTGGGATTAGAGAAGAATCTGCTGGTGATGTAAACTGTGTGTCCTTTATGGATGGTTAATCATATATGCAGTGTCAAGAATTTTAGTGTAGACAATCCCATTTGTTATTTTCTCCCTGATAATATACTTGCTTCCAGCTGAAATACTTTGACTACTTGGGTGAAAATTGACTATCAAACTAAAAAGCTGGCTTAATATTTTCACTAAACATTTTTTTAAATGATGTGGAAAATAAAGGTCACAGAAGGAAGAACAAGCTATGAAGGGAAGATTAGTGGGTGACCTCCCAGGATGTCAGCTTCTCCACAAAAAGCCCCAGGACACCTTTTTCTTTGTTTCTACAGAGCAGATGCAAAGCAACCACCTCCCTTTTTTTTTTTTTTTATTTTTCCTGAGGACAAATAACTTCTAAGTACATCTGGATGAGCTTGAATAATGAGAATATAAATACAGACAATTATGATGGAGTAGAGGCTTTGTAAATTTATACCCAAACTTACCCCTGGTAACTCAATCATCTGAGTGTCTGGACAGGATGCATGTGAAGCAGTGGCACAATAAAAGCTTTTGTTATACTGAAAGAAGTTAATAGCTGGCCTCAGGGTGAGCTGCATTTCCAAGACAATCACAGATAACATAGATAACTCAGGGGAAACTCTGGAGGCTCCTGAGGAGAATGAGAGCTCAAGTCTTCATTTTGTAAAATAAAGAGACGTGGGCTATCTCAGAGAGGAGGTTGTCTAAAGTTGTAGGTTATACAGGATCTTATTTTTATGGAAAAGTACTTCGTTTGGACAGCAGGGGTACCTGAACTGCTGGTTACACGTATGGAAATATCCAGCAAAAATAATTCTAGAGGAGTATGCCTCAGTGGGTGAAGATCTGAAAGACATGTTTGGGGCTTGGCCCGTTCTGCACCTGTGGCAGTGCCGTGTTCATATGTCTGCCAGGCTGAGCACCTCGCTGGGAACAAAAGGGGATGCTTGACAAAGAGATGTCACATGTCACTACTTTGACAGCCTTTGGATGGTTAAGAGATATTTCAAAGCAGCTTTCTTATAATTCAGTCTTTCAGAAAAGGAGATTTTAATGCAGATCTGTCCTCATCAAGGAGCTGGTATGCAGTGAAGCCCCTTTTCTGTCTCCTTTTTGTCTGTTTTCAATGTTGTCTCTAAACAACCTACTATCTCACAGGAAAGACTCTATCATAATCGCAGGACTAGCTAGGAAGCATATATTCATGGGTCTGCAGATGTTTTCTGATAGTTCCTGTGTCTAAATCTGAATCAGTTTGCTTCTGTCTGAGAACAGTGTTCTTTCCAAGGTGATGCTTTTGTGAAAAGACTCAGGAATAAACAATTAGAATGGGTCCACTCCTATGCACATAGGCAAACACATGAAGATGTTTTGAGTGTATTCCTCCCACTACAGATGTGACTGCCTAAAAATTGTTTTCTAGTTTAAAGAAGCATATAGATTGGCTCTATAGTTAATGGGAAGAGAATAGCACTTTCAGAAACTGATCCTGCTTCTCTTGGACATTTTTACAGTGTTTATATTTTTCTTGTCTTAGGATAAGAAAAATATTCCTTGAGAAATGCTTCTTCCTCAAGTGACTACAATAGGAACCAAGACATCTTACAGTTCACCTGCCTAAGCTCATCTGAGAAGAATCCCATCCAGCATTCAGTAGTACTGACAGAAGGTTTCTCCATGTGCCTCTGTACACTACAAGCTAAAAAAACCCTTTCCGGAGTCTACACCACAGCTGTAAAGCACAAACCCCACAACTATTCTCACTATCCTAGTGAGGATATCCTAAGGGAAAATGCACAGAGGATCCTAGGACCTCCCTTCTTGCACCTCTACTTGGACACATGACTAGTGGCAAAATGGCAGGTGAGGAAGTAAGAAACTTGACCTTTCTAATGCAGTGCTAGTTGTCACAGCTGACACAGGGATGTGTCAAGGCAAACTGGGAACAGCAAGCCAGAAACTAGCAAATGTGTAACAGTTCATTTTTTTTGGTCTGGGCATCTATAACATAAGTAGATATATTTATGTATTTCAGTTTTCCTGTTCTTCTTGCCCTGCTGTCCTCAAAAGAGATAGCTTAGATTAAGTCACTTAAATCCATGCTGGAACCAAACGTGTATTTGTGATTCATACCTATGAAAACTCAGAGTGACATAGTAATAAAGCTGTAAAGGTTTGGGTTCCTTTAGGGAAATCCAGTTGCACTCACTTTGTTGTCAGAATAATGAGGTCTCTATTTTGTGCTCATGGAGTTAATGCATTTTTTTGCAGGTAGAATGATTTTCTAGTCATAAGGACCTCTTTGGAAGGCAACAAGAAGGAAAACTTTAAATTGCTGGTTCTCACATACCCAAGTGACCGACCATTATGGATTAAGTGTCTGCAAAATGTTGATGTTCTGTAATCTCATACCATGCTTGAGACATAGTAACCCATTCCATGGTTTAGCACTAAGCCTGTTGTTCCTTCATAATTACCCTGAATAGTACATTCAGTTTTCTGTAATGTGGGTTCAGGCAACAGTTGAATGAATATGTTCTTTAATTGTTGATCCTATTGGGGTTAAGTAGTACATTAATTACTGCCTTCTAACTTCAAGCATTTAAGTTTTAGTTATTTGGTGATTTTCACTTTGGTTTTCATTATATCTAGCGAATATGGCCAGATGCAAAGGCAGTTTGTAATGAAATATCAGAAGTATTCTAGCTAATGTAGAGGTCAGAGAAAGCTTGTACTTCTCTTGTCATTTCACTTGTGGTCCATACTGAGAATACGACATCACCATGCCAGGTACACAGTACTGACTGATTCGTGATGCTGAGTTGTTTGGACTCACTGTTGTGTCTCTGGAAGAGAATGTATTCATATTTTTTTGGACAAAGCACTGATGAAGCTGAATAAACAAATGTACCAAGGGCCGATGTTTTCGATCAGGTGAAGGATTTCAGAAAATTCAGGGAACGTTCCTTGTGCTTCAGTTCACCCAGAAGGAAAACTTAAACAAAAAGTAGCAGTCACGTTGAGAAGTAGATGCCAGCTTTTGGAGCAGGGCAAGCCAAGGACAACAAATACAAAATTATGAGAGAATGAGAGCATCTGATGGGTGATGGACAATTGTTTTCAAGATGGTCAAGTGTGCAGTGTTTCTAAAGTAGTGCTTAGTCATGAGTGGTCTCTTTCCATTACGGAGCAAAGTGAGCATTAGTGGTGCCATATTCTGCCATCCAAGGAAGGAGACATTATACCATTCACCTATCTCAAACAACAAGCTGCATTTTAAAATCAGTGAGTTCAAGTGAGACTGCTGAATATGCAGAAACTTATACTGTCCAGTGAAGTGCTGCTGTATCCCCCTATATGAAGGTATGATCCCTGTGGAAAACTTTGGGGCACTTTAGTTCATTCCCACCCTAACCCCTCACTTCCTCCTTCCTCCTGAACACTTATTGTCAGACCTGAAGCAACAGGCACTTTCTACTGGAGTTAGAAGAGGAATATATCTCATTAGAGGCACTATGAGAATCCTAGTAGGAACTGCAGAAGAAAGGAGAGTAGTTAAGTTGTATGGACTCTACTGAGTAGAGATTCATCCATATGAAGACTGCAGAATTTAAGATTAAACTGAAAACAACCGTGATGAGATTGATCTCACCTCTCTTCAGATACTTAATCATCTGTCCTGATTTAGATTTTCACTTTAGGATAAGATGAATCACAGCCTAGGAACACCTCTTTTTCTCCACTGACTGTAGTCAGTGTCTGGGGCAGATGAAGTTGTCTGAACTGTAGCTATCTGTGTCTGGTGAGCTGCATTTGGAGTGACAGTAAATTTGCCTGTGCAAATCCCAGTTTGAGCATTTGGGTATTGCTTCCTCTTTCAGTGCAACCTGCCTCCATAGCCATTCCTACACTCCCAGCAGACTAATTATTACAAAAATTCTCTGTCATTGCTTTGCCACGGTCCACAGCTTAACTAATTTAAAAATGCAAATGAATGTTAAATTGCAGTTGAATCTGAACCATCTCCTTCTCCCCCCTCTCTCTCTCTTTCTCTTTTTTTTTGTTTCTTTTTTTTTCTGTGCTGGGAAAAAAAAGATACAGAAAACATTACATGCTGATGATGAAAATCAATCTTTCAGATTTGAGGTAATTTTGAACTAGGTTCCAGTGCCAGAGATAGTGACATCATCAAAATTGCTCAATTGATCCATGTTTTGAGGAGAAAGAGTTTGGACTTGATCCTCCCTTTGTCCTTACAGAGAGACATAATTGCTGCAGTCTTCAACTCATTTCACTGTTATTCTTTCATACTCAAATGATCTCAAATGTTGGAAGAGGCATTCAGGAAGAATACAAGCAAATGCATGAGCTAAACCACATCCCTTTGTACTGCCACTGTTCTGAGCTAGAGCTCTGGTTTGCAATCATGTGTGGTTGGTGTGCCCAGGTAGTTATGAAGAAACAGCTGGAGGAGTGTTACCTTTTTAGCCTCTGCAACTAGCTGGCTAACAGTAGTTAAGCTGTTGGTACATTCAGGCTCTGTAGCGACTCTTGTTTCATCATCTCATGCTTCCCATCTAATCTTTTACCTGCTGACAGCTTTACTCTGAGATAGTGATTCCTCTGAGGAAGAGACTATGCCATAGCCACATGTATTTGAGTGGGACATGAAGAATGTCTACCAGGATGATTTGTGGGCTTCATCTGCAGAATCCCAGAGATAACAATAACAACTATTTACAGATGATGTTGTTGCTTTTCTAATGACAGTATTGCATTGCAACATCATTATTGAAGTTAAATGCTCAGGAATGGGACTCTTGAGTTTTAGACAGCTGCTGGTAGGATCAAAGTTATATATAGAGAGTACTTCCCTCCGTGGATAGCACATGGCTGGAAAGTCTGGTAATTCAAACTGCTTACTTCTCTCTTGATCATAGATCCCCTCATGGCATAGCTAAGTACTCAAGCAAGAATACCTGAAACTCCGGTCAATTCCATGATGTTTTCTGGGATGATGTGTGATGGGAAGTAAATATGGTTCTTTGGAGCTGTGAACCCCCTTGTCAGCCCAAAGCAAACGCTTACAGACCCACAGATCCCTTCTCCCAGACCCCAGACCAGCACAGCATATGTGGGAGGGACTGGTTTTCGATTAGGATTCAAACATCACAATAATAGAGTCTTCCTAATCCTTCTATAAAGTTGATTGTGGTTAATCAAACTGTAATGCCTCAGTCTCTGGATAGTTTTGTTTACCATCGGCTTAGTGCCAAATCTCCTAGGATATTTTCAATGGTTCAGGATGTGTAGTGTGCTTTCAGCCCTCACAGGGCAGGGATGGCTGCTCTTGGCTGTAAGGCAAGTATAGCTGTTACATTGCTTAATGTGGCCCTTTAATAGCTGCTGGAAGGAATGGGAGCCCTTGGCCTTTTCTTCCATGCATAAAAGCATTATGTGTAAGAAAGCACAGATAATTTTCTATGTGGACCAACTGTATTCAAAGAGGGAGCAAGAGGGAAAGGGATACAAGAAAGTTGTTCTTTCCTGCATTTTCCTGGAGGAAGGTGGTTCTTCTACCCTGGGTTACCCCAGGGATTATAACTAGATGTTTGCTGGTTCTCTGTTTTCTGGGAGCATGGCAACCCACATTTACAAAAAAGATTGTCTAGTTGAGTTTTGTTTTAGAGGTGTTCAATTTTCTTGTGTTCTTTAGAGAGAGGAGCAGTAATTGTTGAAAAACATGTGTATCTCTAGCAACAGGCTGGAGCTTTTGAAGAGTAAGCAGGAACCTTTTTGATTTTTTATTCTGTGTGTGCCTGTTAAAGCTTTCAGGAGTACTGTGGCAACTAGGGATCACTGAAGGCATGGCCCTGGGAATTTTCCCAGACACTTCTCTGGCTTCATGTTCAGGTGTAAGGTGACAAAGGAGCTGTTATCCAGGTTGCACAAGTCTTAATGGCCCGTCATGCTTCTTGTACTAGAGATTAGCATTACTAGCGGTGCTAGGAGCCTTTATAGACACGTCAGTCTTAATTTTGGATGAATACAAGGTCAAATCCTGATCTTGATGACACCAGTGTAAACTGAAATGTCTTATTATATTCGTTCCAAAGTAAACTCTAGGCTGTAGTAATGGGAACATAATCTGACCAAAGATTCCTTTCTGGATGAAGGGAGAAAGTATACAGGAGGAGAACATGAAGGGGAAGGGTATGAGGAGGAAAACCTTGTATCCTAATCCAGTACCTCAGTTTATGGCCTGGAATGCTGCAGATCTGTGTGTGTCCTCTCCACGTGTGCTTTAGTTTGTCTTTGTGAGAAACAGTCTTTCTCCATGAGTCACAACAGCTCCTCATTATGTGCAACAGCTCTGTCTCTTCAGTCTAGATACATAGCTGTACCCAAAGCTGCATTATGATCCACACACATGATCACAGCAACCCATCAACATGCACTGAATCCATCCCTTGAACATAAAAACTTACACCCATTTTGCCTCAGAGTCTATTTTTGGGGAGGAAGATTGAAACTGAATGTCCTCTGTGGGCATGTGTTAGAATCCCATATATATGTGCTCACATAAATGCACACACAGACATATGCAAGTATTTTTGCATTTCAACATTATCCAAAGGTGTTTTTTCTGTGGTACTGTACTAGTAAGCCAAAAAGCAGTACTGAAGATTAATTCCATTTAATTTTAGTGATAAAGAACATTGCAGTCACAAGAGGTTTGCCATCAATGTTGGAGGACACTAAGTATTTGAGGTTTTTTTTTTAGTTGCAAGATAATAATGTTCTGGTGTAAATGTTTTATAATTATCTCATGAATTATTCACAGTTAGCTTGATAACCCACCATTTTATGGAATAAGGTCTCTAGAGTGCAAGCAGGGAGGGAAAATTTAAAAATAAATAAATGTGAGCACAGGACCCAGCTGCAACAATGAGAAAGCTCTGATTTATTTTCTGACTGCACTGAAGGGTGGTTTCATTCCTTTATTTATATTTTTGTGGTGATGAGCCACAGACTGTGAGTAAGTGGATGAGGTTGTTTTCTATATCTAGAAGGAAAAGAAAAACTGGGAAAGAAATCAAACTCCTTTCACTGTTTTTTAATCTGAAAGTGGAGCTTGAATTATTTCATCTATTGTTCTGGAGCTCAGAGGTTCTATTATTGTTGATCTTGTTTCCATCTGGTAAAGCATTAGTGAAAACCAAGGTGGATTTTTCTTTATGTGTATTTCTGGACCTCTTTTTCTCCCTTCACTTTTTTCCCCTTCCCTTTATCCTTTCATATTTCATCCTTATTCACATTCTACTTCTTTTGAATTCTTCCAAATTCTTCTTAATTTTCTTTTTTTTTTTTTCCTCTTTCCTTTTTGGTTTCTGTCTCTTTTCCTCTGGGCTTGTCTTTTAATCCCCTTCACTTCTTTCTGATTCTTTGACTTATCATCTTTCAACGTTTTCTTCTGTCTACAATTCCCTCTCTGTTCTCTCTATTGCTAACAGGACCTTGATGTTATCTGCTGAAGTCTGTAAGCTTTAACTCATCAGCTGAAGAAAGAATCAGACCCAAAGAAGAGTTGTTGTGATTTAATGAACCATGGTGACAACTTCAGGAAGAAGAGTATTGAAACTCACACTGGACTGAATGTCTATCAGACCTTGGTAAACAAAATAAACTGGAAAGAAATTCAGTAACTTCCTTGTTATATCAGAGATCAATGGCACAAAATACCCAGCAAGGGACTGGAGAAGTCTCCCAGCTTGCCAGATATCCATGAATCCAAATGGAAAAGAGAACATGGCATGTGACACCTAATACCAGTGTGGGTAAAGGCTGACCTCATTCTCAAAGAAACAATGGATAGACAATACTGGACTGAGAGCTCTGGGGAGCTGCCGAGGAGTAATATTTCCTTTGTGGAACACAAAAGCTTGGCACAAACTCCAAGGACTCCTGAGTAAGGGCAGTGGGAAGGGAAGAGTGTTATGTTTGGGATCACCTGAGCTAACAAGCATCACAATGCCTAGCTGTGTTGAGCTTTATTGCACCAGAGTTTCCAAAAAGAGATATTCTCAGTCAGGAGTGCACGTAGTGTTTGAAACTGAAGGGGACTGCAGAGCCTGGTGGATATGCTTAAAAATTTCAAAGTGGCAATTTGGAGGGTAGATGGCAGGACATGAGCCATTGTATAAGGATGAATTCAAGGTGGGACTTTTTAGAGAATAAATTTGAGAATGAAAGAGTGGTTCCACCAACCTGCTTCATTTGTTTGTTTAAATTTATGCTATAAAATGAACAGCAGAGGAAAGCCAAAGCTTGCACTGATAATTTTTCATCTTTTTTCCCCCAATCTTATTTATTAAACTGCTCTGAATATACCTTTCAATGGCCTTCTTTCTTTGGCTGTTTCTGTTTATTATAGCTCCATCAGCCTTGAAATGGAAGCTGCAGGCAGCTTGATAAATGGATGGATAAATCTGCTTCTGCCAGAATCAAACTATCAACTCCCCCTCAATATCCATGAACTCTTTTGTTTTACCACTTCTAAAACAAGCAGTATGTCCCTCAGAGCATCATTGAAGAGTGACATATCCCTCAGGCATTTCTTTATCCAGTTATGCCCGGGGCAGAAGTTCGTTGCTGGGTCATGAACAGGACTCTTTCCACAGCACTGGAGAGTAAGGGCAGCTGGGGTATGGTAGAGGGAAAGAGAGCGAGATAGATAGTCCTAGGAAGTATGAGCAAATCTTGCCTCCAAAATGTGCTGGGCAGATCAATAGAGTAAATGATCCAAAAAGCTGGGTCTTGCTCACAGACACTAGCAGCTGCCCTGCTTCCATACAGCTATTTTTTACCTAGATACTTTTTAATCTCTCCCTTTCCTTCCAATCTTTCTTTAAATATGAACAGCTAAATATATCCCTGGTTCAAACCTTCTGCCTTCAGCACATTTACTAAGTTCCAGAGTTGCTCCAGCCTGGCAGTAAACCAGGGCTTTAGCTACTGTGATTTATTGATAGAGGTAAGTGGTCATTTCTGCCTGTGAAGGTACAAGGTGTTCATAAGAAAATAAATAACCTGTGAGAAAGTGGTAGAGGATCATCTGTTGTAAAGCTCCCAAACAGCCAGGTTACGTCTCCTCTTGTAGTAAATATCACAGATGCTGCAGCAAAGGTTGGGAGTGTGTATGGGGGGGAGTAACAGCAAAAAACCCTAAAACAAACAAAAAAGTGAATGAAAATGTCTGATCTCAGAGAGAAAAGACCAGTGGTGGACCCTGTGGGTACAATGACAGAAGTTTATGTTCCTTTCCTCACTAACCTTGTTTCAACTCTACATGCAAAGCTGATTAATGTGCAAAGCAAAGGATGTAAATGTTCCAGTGGCCTAAGCTCACTGGTATGTAATTTGCCAATATGGATCATACTCAGAATGGTGCATTCTATGCTTCTAACACAGCTTCCAACATGGGCTATGATGGCAGCACTCAAGGGCTGTTGCAAGGATGTCTGACATTAAAATGGGGTCTATCAAAAGCAAACAGCCTTCTCTCTGTTCCTACCCATTGCTTGTCAGGTTTCTGATTCTCTGTCATCACTGGGCTACTGAGGTCCTGGGCTGGTTAGGGTCACATCTTCCAAGTAGTGATTCCAGTGCCACAGCCATACTGTGGGCTTGTTTCCACATCATGGAGAGCCAATATTACTGAGTTATTGCAGCAGCCCCATCCCATCTGCTCCAATTTTCTCCAATCCCTCTTAAAACCATCTGGCTTCAGAAAGAGCTTTGCTGTTCCTTGGGGCAGTAGGTGAGTGTGAGCAGAGAAAGAGAGAGATTGAGACTGCCTTTCTCTTGCTAAGAAGACGTGGCATGCACAAAGCCATGCTGACAGGAATACTAATGGAATAAGAGGTAAGAGATCAGAAAGTACCTTGACTCTAAGGGTTCTCTGGTTGCTTAAAATGCTTAATTGCAGTTTGCTTAGTACCAAAAGATAACAGGAAAGAATGCAATTGTGGGGATCAATGTTTACATTGCTGTGCTAGAAAAATATCTGGAAAAGCATGACTCTTTCTGTTACAGCAAAGCAGAATAAGCATATGCTTAAGGCTTCTCATAGAAGGGGCTAAAAGAGGGTTTGTTCAGTGCTGGCTGTCATTTCAGCCTTGATCTTCACTGAATGTGCGTGGATGATGTGGCCTGACTGGAGGCAGGGCAGAGGACAGCTCTACCATCCTTGATCTGGAGAAAAATGAAGTAATCACAGAGATGAAATAAGGAATATCTAGACCACAGACTGATGTGTGGAATAGTAACCTGTGAAGATCACAGCTGAGCATTTTAGTCTTCATTTTATATGTAGGCCATACTGATGCATGTTTTTTTTATGTAGACAACTGAGTTATCAAGACTTAGCTGACTTAGCTTGGTGTAGAGCCAGAGGTGAATTTGCACTGGCACCTGTGGGACGTTGCAGAAAAGCAGAGATATGGGGATTTTTGGAGGGGAGGGAAAAATCTGTACAAAACTTAAAGACTAAGAATTGCCCTGAAGCAGAAATATTTCTCAGGTCATCTTAGATGAGCAGGTCAAGCCTGACTCACTAGCCATGTGGTGGCACTGGACAAATTTGCTTGGACCTGAGGAGCAATCTCGTTTTCTGTGATCCTGCACTGTGCTGTTTCAACTGCACATGCATCTCCTTTGCTGCTTATTCAGCAACAGCCCCCTAGATGCTTTTGAGTCAAGGAAAAATAGGAATGAAAACATGAAAAATCGCTAAGTCATAAATCAACACTGAGGCAGACGGAACAGGTTCTCTCTTGGGGCATCCCGTGCACAGCACACATAGGCTATTATAGTCCAAGGCTGATCGAAATCACAGGGCACTCTATGAGTCCTCGCTCTCCTCGCAGGTTTTCATGGCACAAGACTGACCTCCAGTGGACACTGGCTAGCCTTGTCTTGGCCTGTAAATCCGAGGAAAAGGGTTACAAATGATCTCTAGAGTCCACAAGTTCAGATTTCAGGGCAGAAATTTGATCCTTGGCTTCTTCAGGCACTTCTGGCCTAAAAGCAGACTTCAGGACTCGTTTTCTACTGAGATGATAAGTGCAAAGTGGTTACACTTGAGGTAGCTAATTCTACAACCGTCTTAGTGGAGCAGGAGAGAATCATCCTAGCTTTGACCTCACTCCTTATAGACCAGAGAGAGACACAGCAAAAGTGAAGAGCAAGCAATAGGCAACGGAGAAAGGAAAATCCCGAACCTTTTGAGGCAGAAAGGATTTCATTCTGAATGAAGTTCTATCTCTCAAAGGACAGGACCAAGGGCAAGGACCTGCCTGCAGTTCATGTGGTATAGTCTTCTCATAGAAGTTTGTGCTGTTCCCCGGTCAGTCACCACAGCCTTGGGAAGGCTAGTCCTCTGGTAGCTACACTGCTACCAGTGTTCAAGTTAACCCAATTATATGTTCATGATTTGCAGTTCTACCTGTGCAGGATGAGGGAACACATATCCCAATTTAACCTGTGGATCTGCTTTCTAGGGCAGCAAAGAGCTGGACAGAAGTGCCATTTGACATGCCCTCAACACAAGTCTGTTGATTGCTGTTATCTCATATCTCTTCCCTCACTATGTGAATACAGATCTCTCCTCATTCTTCTCAGACCAGTTTCTACCAGCGAGGAATCACTGACACCATGACAAAGCTTAGGAAGAGATGTACTAGTTGAGTAACAGTTCCTCAACCTCCAGCAGCAGGAAGGGGTATTTCCTCTGCCAGCAGACAACATTTGTGAATGGTAAGCCACAGCAGTGTAGTCTTAACTACTGGAATATGGGAAACCTATTGACTGCTATAGATAGTTCATGCTCATTATTTCCCAAGGAAACTTGTCATCATCCGCTAAGCAGAGGATGAGGTATGAGAAGCTGCCCTGGATCTAGTACATTTTAGTGTATTTTTATCTCGGAGTGGATTTTCAAAGACAGACTATTGTATGGCTTTCGGGCAACCAGAGTTGCACTAGTCAAGAGGGATCTTTGGCTTACCAAAATGTGATGTAACAAGAGGTCATCCTGGACAGAGTACATTCAATGTTCCCACTCAGTGCGACTCAGGCTTAGCTCAGATTTGCACTCAGAACACATTCCAATAGGCATAGACTTTGCATCTAGACACTTTCCACTTATCTGAATATGGTGGAAAGATTGAAGTGCGCTTGGTATCTTCATAAGAGAAGCACTCACCTGGCAGTCTGTACAGATGGCTACTGTGGAGCTTGTGTAGGTTGTGATTAACTTGGGTAGGCTGCAAAATGAGTAGATGAAATGCCTTACTTAAAAGCAGCTCAAAGGAACAGCAGAAGCTATGAGCAATTGAGAGAAGTCTCTAGAAGAAATGGGACAAACACAGCTGAGCTGCCCTTCCCAGAGTCTGCTTAGCATAGGCCAAGGCCCTCATTTATTATTGACTGGAGGGATGTTTTACAAATGCCCCTTCTGGTTTAGAGAGATATGAAATCTGTCGGTAATTAAGTTAATTTGGAGTTGAACATGGACAAAGATAATGAGCTGGAAATAACAAAAGAAGAGTTAGAAAGAGAGGAAGGAGTCGCTAAGAAACCAATCTATTACACTAAATCCCCCCACCCCAAACCATTTTTAGCCTGGCTGAGTGATAGGGCAGACAAAGCACAGGCATGGAAATAATTGCTATATAAGGAGCTCAAAAGGATGAAGGAGATAGGAGGGTTATGACTTGGAGAACTGAGGACAGTAAGAAAGGAGAGAGGAAAATGGTTTCTTTTGCAGGTGACAGCAATGGCCAGTACAGTTTAGTGGCAGAGCAGTGGCTTTGGGATCAGCAAGATAATGTCCTATCTTTGACTTGCCTTTTGGTCTGAGAGAACACCTTGAACACTGAGACTCCACTGGGAAGTGCTCTGGGACTGGCTACCACCATGTCTTGCTTGTCAAAGATCTGCAAATAGCCCTTCTTGAAGCACAAGGCTTTTACCTTCTCCAGCGTTTGACCCTGGTAAGCGTTCTCACTGGCGTCAAGCACCAGGGTGAAGACTTAGACTGTTTCTCTGTGAGTTTTAAAAATGATATATTAAAAAAATAGCCCATTGAGGCCAAAAGGAGGATGGAAGAGAGATCTGCAGAAAGGATCAGAATACTTAACAGTCAGCAAAGCATAAGTAAATAGACAACTTACCATCATTGAGTTTGTTTGAATTTGACAGAGCTTTCCTGCAAACATAGGGGAGAGAAGGGGGGGGAGGGGGTGTGAAACATTCCCCGCCAGTGTGAGCTGTAATAAAGGACCTGCTGTTTTCTGATTCACATTCTCAGTGAAAATTGAAAAGGTTAGCCAGGTAATTGAAATCGGGACTGGAATACAAATATGGTGTGAAAACCTTACAGCTGGCAAATAAAGTTTCTGGGAAAAGATTCAATCCTCAGTGGAATTTCTTAGCGGCTAAAAGACAGGGGTGGATGGGAGAGAGAGAAGATTCTTCAATATACCTGTTCCTCATGGGAGAGGAGATAGGGGAAGAAATGAGACCTGAAGCAACCAGATGGAGGCTAACACCTATATGAGTGCTTCTTGCTGTCAATGCAAGAGACACTGTAAAAAAGTGGAGTGTGCTAAGGCTGATTTATGTATGGCAGTCATTGCTACCTCCTGGAGTATTGTGATAGGTTTACTGGGAATTGGTAGGTTGCCATCTGAGCCTCAACTTAAGGACTGCTTCTTGTTATGTGCAGATAGAGGGGGCTCCATGTGACTCAGCCTCTCATCTTGGGGCCTAGATACTTAAGCAAATTAGATGCCGCTGGACTGAAAGTCAACAGCCTCTTTATCTTTGTTGCATGCAGGAACACAAACTGATTTGCATTACTTTAGGCTAAGAGCATGGAGATAGATGGTTACTGGGAAGTAGCTGAGGAACAAATGGTTCCTTACTAGCTCACTGTGGTCTGTATGTATCTGAGTTCCAGTACAGGGTCTTGTAATTGCTACTGTACAGGGGTTGTTATATCTGTGGTCTGTTTTCCCGCAGGGGCAGGTAACATGAGCTGAGAGGAAACAGTGGTGGAGGGCTTTGGGGAATCTCAGGTTTGTGGTATTAGCTAAATATATTCACACTCAAAAAAGCCCTCTGTGTGTAGGATTTCCCTAACACAAAGCCAAACTAACAGAAACTCCAGCCTGCCTGTGGTTAAATAAACATTAACTATACCTGCAGGTTCCTGTATTGGTGTTTTATTTCCTTCCTCATGGAAAGGCTGAAGGGTTCTATTTCCAAAAATTGTGATGCCAGTAGTTTTTTTGCTGCAGTTGCTCAGTGCTGCCCAACTCACCTGCACTGCAGTCAACAGCAGCATGGAAAGACTTCACTTTGGAGCCTTACCACAGAGTTTAGGCAGCTATTTAGCATGTTCTGTGGCAGGACAGATATGTTTCTTGTCCTCACCAGCTCCATAAGGGAATAAAAAATGAGAGCTTGCAAACAGATGCTGCAAGCCCTACAAATGGTAAAGCTTTGTTTGAATTTCCTCAGTTTGTGAGAGCATGATCCAGATGTCCCAGATCAATGAACAACATTGTAGGTGAGCCCCTGAGGACTTTGTCCTCCTAGTACTTTGCAGTGAGTTAGTTGTTAGCCATTTGTTTTGCTGACTTGGAGCATGATTTTTCTAGTGAGTCGTTTCTAAGGGGGAGCTTTTGGGTTCTAAAGAAATGAAACAAATTAAAAAGCACTGGCAAACACACTTGCTTTGCACCAAAGTACACACAGCATTTTGAGGTGACATGCACCTAGCTGCTTAGCTTTGTTTTTGCATATGCATAAAAACTACCTGTAAACCACCTAAGGTAGATGACTGAAATAGATCATGAATTGATTTTAACACAGCTTTTAAAAATTCTTTTGACTGTAAAAGGAATCCAGATTTCCTCTGGTGGAGCTCTTCCTGTTGTAGACAATTGAGTCTAAGAGTATTTTGAAAAAAAAAACCCAACTTCTAGCCAAAAAAAAAAAAAATGCAAACAAAAGCCTCTTCCTCTGGGAACGAACTTTGCTGCATTTCACAACATAGTGTAGGCTGTGGATACATGAAAGTAAGTTATTTGGGCTTTTGCAATAAATAATTCAGTGTTTTGTTCATGAATTAGTTGTCCTAGTGAGAAGCAAATTATTCCAACTGCTCCTAAAATTAATTCTTTTAAAATTAAAGGAATTTAAGACAATTTGCCTTAAAAACGACAGTTGCAAATTTTTTCAGGATTTCACGAAGTCTAAGTAGTAACAGAAAGTCTTCCAGTTCTGATGGTAAATGAGCTTGGTGTTCTGCCTCTGGTTTTTTTGGGTTTTTTTTTTCCAAAAGTATTCTGATTTGTAGTAAGTTTATACTGTCCTGTACTTGGTGCTGGCTAATCATCCAGGGAGTCTCCATGCCTGCTACTCTTGTGAAATCAGAAGAAAAAAAAAACCAAGAAGCACCAGGATTGCTGGAGGATGGACCAGATGTAGGAAGAGAGAGTGTAAGATGTTTATTTTCATGTTACACACAGATACACGTAACCAGCTCTGCAGCTGTAGAGTACATTTAGTTTTACTGATAAGCCATGGTTTAAACACTTCAAAACACAATAGAGCTCAAAACCTCTTCATATAGACTCAACAGAATTGTTCACTTGCTGTCATGATTTTTTCCCCAATAATGAACCTGATATTAGATCAGAATATCTCTCATTGGCAATGCAAGTGCTTATCTCTTTCATTCCAACAGATGTCCATGTTTCGTGCACAATGCTAGAGTGTTGCTTCTGCTCGCCACGCTGCTCTCACACTTGCATGTTTCCCAGAGGGAAAGAGAAGCAGAGAAATAAATCAATAGATAACTCTGTCTAGGAAGTCATGCTTGATTTCAAATAAATATATTTTTACCACACTAGACCGCTTTGGGGGAAAATGAGTTGTTCTCTATTTTCTTGTGATGGGAGTTTTTCTCAGGCAGTTGCCAACGTTTTTCAGCACTTGGCTATGAAAACTGCTAAATATATAAATAATGGAATATCATTGGCTTTCATGGCATCTCTCTCCATCTTCCCAGTGCTTTCATGGTTGGATCCAGCTTCCAGGCAGGTAATGAGAGCAGAGTGTTAAATAAGCACCAGCCTTGTGGGAAGAAAAGCCTCCAGCAGACATCAACTACTTTCTAGGGACAGAGTACATTGACTACTTCCTAGACATCCCTCTCAGGAATGAGGAGGTACTGAGCTGAGCTGTCACAGGGAACTTAAATTGAAGCACTCAACCTCAAGCCAGCCCATATTTTTTTTACTCAATTTATTTTATTTTTAGCAGAATTTAGAATAATTTTGACATATATCCCTCGATAACACTCTCATAGAAGGTTTGACTTTGTGCATGACTAAATGTTTTCAGCTTTGCTTTTGCTGTTTGGCAAAAAAAGCTCAGTGATTTTTGGTTTATGAGTGACATTTCTTTTGACTGATGGAAAATTAGATGTGATTATTAGATGTTAATTCAGAATTGGAGGTGAGTTCCTGGTCATTTTGTTCTCACTATTTCCCTCCTAATATTCCTTCCTCCATGCACATTTTTCCCCCTACCACTTATCCTTCCTAAAACCCTTTGTCTTCCCTAGGAACAAAAAATATAGCCATTTTGTTTAAGAGAACATAAAATCTTCACCTCACAGCATCACATCCCAACCTTGACTGCAGGTTATTGGGCTCATCTGTGAGTCAAGAGATTCATTTAACAGCTCTCAGCTTTTCAGCCAAGATCACATTTCTCTCATGAAGGGAGGAAAAGGGAGTGGCATCACTCATGGATGGCTCTCTGTGCACCAACACAAGATACTGTCTGGTCCTAAATGTGTAAGATACATTCAAAGAGCCACAAAATCTTGCAGAGGAATGTCTCCATCATATGGTGGATGAGTATCTCAGACTGTTTCCTCACTGTTCTGGCTGGGTGTCTAGGGCAAGAGAAAAGACATATTTTCAGGGCACACAGTTAGGGTAAGAAGGATAACTCCCTGAGCTCAGTCTGGGAGTTGCACAAGTGAGGCACAGGAGGAGGGAGGAAGTCCCACACAGCTTCTGCCCAGTCAGTCCTTAGCCTGTAAGTAGGAAAACAGAGCTCAGTGCCCTGCACAAAGTTGGAGAGCAGGTGACCTGGGCAGCTTGCAGGTGGCAAGGCACCACTGGCACAGCAAGTCCAGAGGGAAAACTCACTTGAATATCCGAGGGAGGGAAAATACAGATCTGTTTAGAAATGTGTCACTGATAAAACTCAAATGTCCACTTGGGGGTGTCAAAGTATTTCAGCTGTGTCTTCAGGGAACAGGAACTACCCTTTCTTTCCAGAGCCTTGTGTATGTTAATCTCTCCACGTTTTTTTTTTTCTCAAAATTTCAGCTGGTAAAAGGAGTCTGACAGAAAACATGGCCTCAAATTCCCCCTGCACTGCAGGAAAAAGAGAATCAGTAAGTGCTACGAGCCCCCAGGTCTCACCTTGCCTAGGAGTCCACAGGGAGAGGCAAAAAAAGACAACTTTGGGGCAAACAAGGTAAGAGCCCATTGTAGTAGGAGTATAACCCATTTCTTTTATGGTGGGAAATGTCAGCTGGATCCTCAATGACCAGATTGGAATATGTATATGATGTATCATCTTTCAGGATCTAATGTTCTTATTCATTATGATAACACTATGTACTCTGACTACGTGAGTCCCAGCCCTTTGATGACACACATCAGATGATTTTCTGTGGCACTGCATGTCAGGCCTGAGCCCAGTATGGTGGCTAAACCTAGCCATATGTCATGATGCACAAGGGAGACATTTTGCTGAAACACAAGTAGCTTTGAAACTTGAGACACAGAGGTTTATAAAATTCTCTGTCATGTAACAGATTCACCATGTCCTCCTTTCAGAAAACTCTGTAAGGTCCTGGTCTTGAGTTAGTGGAGGTCAGGAACTCATCAACTGGGATGTGAGTGCGCGGTTTTCAGGATCTCTTAGCATGACTGAGAGTTGAGAAGGTTTCCCAGATCTTATATTGTACTTTGTGGCAAAATCTGAATTCAGTAGATGCAAAGTAACTGCAAAACTGCAAAAATCCCTGACTTTTGCAGTCATTCTGGTATGGGCAGGTGCAGAGTATGACCACATGGCTTTCCTGGCAGAGACAGCACACAAGTATCTGAAGTTCAAGCAAATATAAGAAGCCATGGCAAACTGGAGGACATTGGGCAGAGCAGAGACCTACCATAGTCCATTTGTACAGGCTCAGTTTTAGGCAGATAGGCAAAAATGAAGATGTCCAATGCACAGGATCAGCCTGCAAAGCCTGCCTGCATTTCAAATTCCCTGGGCAGATCACACACACTAGCTGCACTTTGGGCAAAGGAGTCGCAACAGGACTCAACTCCCAGCAATGGCTATCTCCCAGGTAATGTAGGTGAATTTGTGGCATGCATGTGCCATTTCAGCACTGTAGATATTCTCAGATGTAGTATGAGGAGATACAATTAAGAATATCGAGGCTTATTAAGACTAAGGAATACTTTTTTTTGATAAAGTGATTCAACAAGTTAATCATTACCCCACACTTGAATCTTCACCTACCTCAGAAAGCAAAAGTTTGTTTTTCATAATTATTGTCTCTCTGGTTCTTCTGGACCAGAAATAGCTATTGTTTGCTATGTTTAGCAAACATGTTATAGCTATGTTTATCAGCCCAGAGTTGCTCTTGTTCATGTCTACCTGCTTATGTTGCCAAGAGAAGCTTGCAACAGCTACACCTTGAGAAGATCATAGGAAAGAGTAGGGAGGCTGGCTTGTCTAAATCTAGAAGTGGGTAGACAAGGCTTGTGCAGCAAGTTGCCCCAGTTCAAACAAAGTAAACTGACATTTAGACTGATGCACAAGAAACCATTCAGTAAGATATGGATAATCTGTGTCTCCTTCCTGTACTGGTAACATTGGCAGTGTGTCTCATTTTTTGTAATGCAGGTCTTTGCTGGCATAGCTTGCAGCCAATAAGCCGAGATTTCCAGCCCTTCTATTACCTTGAGGGTAATACATTGCTTCTCAACCATCCACTAATTACAGTCTCCTTGTTCATTCATTCAACAAGACACACCTGTGAATTGTTCTTGCTGAAGGAGGGCATCTTCTCTCTCTGTTTCTTAAAGTAATTTTTTAAGACTTCTCTCTCACTTGGACCATAGCATGGAAAGTCACAGACCAGTGGAGAGCTGAGAACTGCTGACAGATGTCCTGTGCGTGCCAGGGAGACTTGTGTTTTCAGCAGAGTCCATGAGATTGTGGTCCTCAACCAGGAAGATGCTCTGCTGGGCAGGAATCTTGCTAGTGGGGTGGTTAGAGGCACACTGCTTGCAGCAAGGAGAGATCACACTGAGGAAAGCCATCCTGAAGCGCTGGGACAACAGATTGTAAATGATAGGGTTGACAGCAGAGCTCAGATAGAAGAAAACACCTAGGAGAAGAAAGGGACGGTGAAAGGAGAGAGACATCTCTTTTTTTGTGTGTGTGGAATGATCTCAGAAGAGGGAAAAAAAAAATCTCTTAATTGCCTATACTGCTCCATCCAGCTTGGATGCAAGAGTGGAAGCAGCAACAGCACATCTCTGCTTGCTACCCTCCAGGCAGAGTGATGTCTTGCCAAGACTGGCTCAGGCATTTCAGCACACAGGGAAAGGAAAGTGGGAGACAGTATTAACTGGAGCTCACTATCTCCAGCTGTTCAGGAACCAGCTCTCTCTTGAGCTGTACTGAGCTGCCTCCAGCACAGCCCTCCTTCCCACAGCAGGATTTGCACAGCTGGTTCCCCCATCAAAGCTGTCAGAGGATAACTTCCAGCTGAGGGGAGCTAATTTCTTACAACACACCAGGACAATTGCATGAGATTGGTTTTGTCTGAGCTGCCTAATGGCCACATTCAGTGTTTTCCCATGGCAAACTGAAAATCAGATTCCTCTTTGAAAAAGCCTTCATTTTATGGTTGGCAGGGCCATAAACATTTGCTTTTATCACCCAGTTCTGAGCAGCATGTAAGTTTTTTGTCTTGGCATTTGGTAAGGTTTCCCATTTGCCTCAGAGACCTGCTGGAGGATGATGCCTGCTGCTGTGTATTCATTAAAAGCAGCTGAATGACAGCAGACTTCATTTCTGAACATTCCCAAGAAGGAAAAGCAGCTGGTAATGATACATGATATAATTTTCCCCTCTATTCTTTGTGAATATTCACACAACATACCCAGATCTTGAAAGTTGCAGAAAGTTGCATGCAGTTTTTATTTCAAGTATAGTTCTACCAGGCCCCCAAGAAGCTTTTCCATGCATGTCTGCTGTCACCTACAAAATAAATGACTATACATTTCAATTAAATCCCTCACAAATATGTTTTTGCCAGCCCCATGTGCAAGTGGAAGAAGAAAACCTTACCTGACACCACATGAATTAAGTTGAATATATTAGCTAGAGGCTCAGTCCATTCTGCAACAAAGCTGAAGAAAAGTCGATCTATGTGGAATGGAGCCCAGCAGATAGCAAAAACCATCACAAGGACAACTACCATGGAGAAAGGGGAGAAGACAAGTTAATTATGGAAGGATATGGCTCAGTAGCCTGCGTGGAGCAGAGGTAGTTCACAAAACTGAGTGAAAGGCTAAATATGCAAATTTTATTCATTGTTTCAAAACTTTTGCCATCCTTTCTGTCTTATCATTATCAGCTAGAAGAACAACCTTCCCTCCGATTTCCATGTTGGATGACTCAATGCATGCACACACAACGACATTTAGAGTGGGTAACAACTAGATAATGCTGTGGCATGTACAGAGCCTAATGAAGAAACTTCTAACGAGACATCTGGATTCAGCTGTGGTACATAGGAGACATTGACTCTGTTGTGCCTTGGACATAACTTACTCAGCACACTATTGGTACCTCACATAGCAGTATAAGGCCATAGGAACCTTGCATCGATGCTAAGTCTGGATGCTTTGCTCAACATGAAAGGAATAGTTTGTCTTCTTGCACAACTTGGCCTGTGCTGGCTCTAGTAAGGACTCATGCAAAACAATTGCAGACTTGGGTCCTATGAATATCTGTGGTCACAATTATGGGGCACAGAAAATCAAGCTAACTTCAAAGTACAATTTCCTAGTTCAGCCGGTGAGTTAAGATGCCTCAAATAATGATGTTGTTGCAGGAAATATTGAAGGCGATACACATTTCCTGCATAAACATAATCTCAGTGCCAATATAATCGTTGCCTTAAAGCCCTAAATTAGGAAGTGATTTGAGTACTTTCAGGGTGGCTGGAATACAAATTCTCCTGTGTGTGCTACAACGTGCAAGTCTGCCTAGGTCCTACTTTTTCCTGGGATGGTTTAAGTGGATAAGTCAGCAGCAGGTCATGGATGTGGTCATGGAACCTTCCAGTTCATGGAAGTTCATGCAAGGTCATGGAACCTTCCAGTTCATGAGCAGATCTTGTGATGAAATGCAAAGCAGATGAACACCCTTCTTTAAAAATGTACTAGATAGACTCTTTGTACTCTTTTTAAATCCCAGCTACTCATCTCATAGCTCTTGTATTCAGTGAATTTGCTTGATAACCTTCAGGACCTGGTCACCCTCCTGTCCATGGTAAGTAAAACACAGAAGGACTCACTACTTACACAACATCTTGGTGACTGATTTCCTGGATGGTCTCTGAACGTTCACAGCCATTTCCTCCACTTCCAAAGATTTGTCTCCTTTCAACTGTCAAAAGGACAGACACCAAAGGAGATCTTAGACAGGAGATGACAATCGCACCAGACATAGCTTGTTTGATATTTTGATAGCTGTAGTTTGAGAAGGAAAAGTTTGGGGCAACTCAGGACTCACTGAAAGAAATCTACATTTAAATTTCAGTTTTAGTCCAGGGAAACACTGAAGTTTTAGGTTCACAACAATCTTCAGATTTAATGTATCTACTGCATATTTACAGCAAATTAAAATTTCAGCTCCTCACTTGTCCTTTCTCGATGAGTCAGTATTTGGTTCATAGTTTGTGTTCAATTCCAACAGTATTTTACTAGGCATTATTTTATCTTCTAGCAAAAATATCGTTTGGTTATTTTCCTAATAGTGTTCCCCACAATTAAGCACAAACCAATAACACTAAAAATACACAGAGAGGCCTCAGTGAAACACAGCTGTAATCACTGGAAAGATTCTTGTAGAATTCAAGGGAGTGTATTTCATGCCCTGTCTGGACTAATTGATATTCAATCCATCTGAAGAACAAACCCCATATATGCTGTTTTGCAGGCAGCTCAGTTACAAGTATTTGGGTATTTTTTTCTCCAGTAGTTTTTCCTGGAGTTCTAAAAAGTGGATATGAAGAACAATAATCTGATCCTCCTTGTAATGTTTCTGCTATAGGTTTACACTGAGATCATTGGTGATTTGGTCAGTAAAAGACCAAGTCTAGGTAATTACAACAATTGCTTTGATTATAAAATAAATCATCTATGGAGAGTGCATAACTGGACTCAGATTCCCGATGTGGGAACTTCTGATTAACAAATAGATTTGGAGTGACCTTTTTATCAACTGAAACAAAAACTGGAAACAAAACTTTCAATTTCATGGGAAAGATTATCAGGAGTGAAGGGAAAAAGAGAAACCAGTCTGGATTTGTAAAAATTTTGTGAAACCATGTTAGATGTGCCACTTTCTTTTGCCTTTTATGCTGTGTCTTTGTTTCCTGATTTTTGATTACCAATGCTTTTCTGTGAGGATAATCAAATGAGACCTTCTTTCAATGTTCTATTTATTCATAGAACCCATAAAAGGGAAACACATGTAAATCAAGTCATATTCAATTACAGTGCAATTCACCCTCTCATGTTTTACATTATTCACTTTGTAACTTTCAGTCATAGCTGCAGTTGCTTAAGGAAGAGGCTCAGTTAATTTGAAACCTATCTAGCGATAAATGTCTGCTCAGATTGATTAAAATCCCTTGTTTCCCTTCAGTGGTTTTCAGTCTCAACAGTAATCTATTCCAAACATATTCCAAAGCCTCAGAGAATTCAGTGCTTCAATGCTGTAATAAACCAGAGATACATGTATCTTTATTTTTCACCTTCCTTTCATTTTGATGATGCTATAAGGCTCCTTTTTAGCCTCAAGTGACAACAGATGGAGGTGTAACTTGTAGGAATCGCTCAGCAGTTGCAATTTAATAAAACAATGAGTTATGACAAAGAAGAAGGAAAAATTCAAGAAATAAGTCCATGACAAAGGCTGTAACTTGAGTTCATGTTAATGTTTTGACAGAGGCCACGTTTTTTTTTTTCTCGTGGCTACTTTCACATTATTGTGGATGTATTAGGCTATGTAGGGTTGTCAGGAGATGAATGTTATGCATTCACTGTAAGAGAATTAAGAGTGTCTGGAGCATGAAGCTGAAAATTGGATTTTCCTCCCATATCTTTACTAGCTGCAGCATTTCTTACTAGAAGTCAAAAGGCAGAGTGAAATTAGGACCTCACCTGTCCCCAGGCAAACCTAGTGAGGCTACTCAGCAAAAACAGGAGTACTGCTTTCTGTAAGCTCCTTGGCCTGTTTGACATGAATGATGATCAAACTTTCTCTTCAGATGACAGAAAAACTGATATTTAAAAACTAAGTGGCTTGTGCTAAAGCATCCAGTCCTGTCTAGTTCAGTGATTTGATTGAAGCTGTTGCCACTTGTCCACAGAACTGCAGCCTGGATGTTCTCTTAGCTCACCCTTATTGCAAAGGAAAACGTGTTAGTGTGTAAAACAGTTTCTGAATATCCTCTGTGGAAAGGGTACAGACTGTTCCAATCATGTGCTGGGCTCTGCACACATTAGCCAAAGGCAGTCACAGTCCATGGATGATCCTAGTTGTAACACCTGGTCATTTAGGGGACAAAACAGAATAAGTTGTCTTGATTCAAAGCTGAAATAAAAATTATTGGTGTGGCCAATGTGTTACTGAGGGGAAGTGACATTAAGAGAAGTGTTGGACTCTTAGTAGAAGAATTATCCTGCTTCAGTGAAGTCAATCTAGTCTGATTTGATTATCTTAATTCCCCTCACAGATATCTGAAGTAGGTGGGACAAATAAGTCTGTGGACTTTCCACTCCACTGTCAAAAATCCTCATTAAATAGATCCTGACTTTTAGACAGTCAATGATAGCCACCTATTCCTGTGTCCATTCAGGGATCGGTTTGAAAGAAATGGACAGGAACCTTGCAGTGAATTCCACTGCAACATAGACTTCCTCTTAAGCGGTGCTATCCCAGCTCTATCAGCACCCCAGGGCTTAGCTTCTACAAGCAGCCACTTCCCAGTGTTCTCATTTTATCCTTCTCCTCTTCCTCCTCAGTTTTTTTTTTAGCTCTAGGTGGCAACTAGTAGCCTGATAGCTGGTTTAAAGAGCCTGGCTGATTCATTCAGTGATTAATTTTAAAGGCACCTGTGATAGAGGTACCACAAAAGATCATCATGAAAGAGGTAGAAGGAAGCTTGCACAACCACATCTAATGAGACTGCAGTGTCAATTGTCAGTGTCCTCTTCTGTACACTAATTCTGGAGCTATCTCTTGACAGTAACATTGTCGCATTAAATCATCAAGCCTTAAAGTTATATCCAAGTAGATCCTGAGATTATTGATCATAGGTAATAAATCTGACAGCTCTATTGGCAATTAATTTCCCACTGAAAAGGCAAATATATTTTTTTCCTTTTTTTTTTCAAGGAATAAAATTAAAAGTACACTGTGCTAATGTATGACCCATGCTTGCTACCTTCTCACAGCTGCTTGTCACACATTGCCTTCTGTATTGCATCCTGATGCTCTCTTGAGCATTGGTAAAGCTCGAGGGAGAAACTTTGGTGAAGAAATGCACTCTCCACAAAGTGTGGACTTGGAAATACTATGTCTCTGCTGAATCGGAGCTCTTCTACAAACTTTGGATCAACTCTGAGCTTTTCCACTACGATCTGTGAGCAATTCATGGCACTCAGGAGCCTCTGGAGTGTTACTGAAGCTTGATAGATTTCATCCTCTGTGAGCAGATAAAAAATGTCTTCTCTTGAAAAATCATATGTATACACCACTCCTCTATTTTGTCTGCTGAAAAAATGAAATTACCTCACCTAGTGCAATTTGGAGCACAATGCAGTTATACCCAGAATGGATGTTTAAAATTTGGAAGTCTGAATTGGATCTAGGGGAAGGCAGAAGCATAAACAATGAACATTGCAGCCCTTAGTAAAGACAGCTTGAATATATCTGTGAATATACAGAAGTCCTGGAGGAGTAGGCTTGTCTAGTATCCAGCTCCTTTTCTGGAATGATGATTAGGAATATCTACTGCAACAAATAGAAGTTATCACAGTTTTCAAGACTTCCTTTTATTAGTTTGGGGATTTATCTTTTTGTTTCTGTAACAACTATATTTTCAGCACTTTTTCCTCCTTTCAGGTCTTATTTTGCAAAATTTTCAGTAAAACTATGTCTCTGCAACAGCCTCTGGACAAAGGGAATAATTTGACCCATTCATTGCTTTGAAGATCTACTGTCTGCTGTGGATTTCTGGCAGTTCATCCTTGTGACTTTTCCTGGGTAAGGACACAGCTTTTTAAACTTATATTCAGTGTACTGAGATACAATTTTTCTTTTCAAAATACATGTGACATACAAGAAGAAAAAAGTCATCGACTTACCATAACTGGTAGTGCATTTCACTGCTGTGCTGCATAGATTTAAGGCACTATGATACTGATCGTTTTATCCAGGTATTTAACTGGTAATGTTTGGTAAAACCAGTTTCACTTTCTGATGAGAGAATGAATATGAGCTCTAAGGCAGGCTTAATCGATGGTAAAACTATGCCATAGCTATATAAAGAAACTATTGCTGAATTTTCTAGCTGCAGTAATAAAGTAGCATTTCATGTTGTGACAGCTTTGTGAGTTTTAACAACAGAATATTATCACTATCTCCAGGGTAGGAGAAAAATAAAGTAATGCAATGGAAATTCCATAGTGATAAGAAGAGAGAAAACAAATAGTACACAAGATTCAATCACTACCCTGCTCCTTTTTATTCTTTTCACATTTTCCTTTTGGTCTATTTCCTTCTAGTCCCTACTGCACAGGTGCAAATCTCTGAGAGGCTGGAATTGATCTAGAGACGTGGATGTTTAAAAAACATTCAAATGTGAGCAGCAGTGATGGTAAGTTTTAAAAAAGATTGGAGTAAATTATTTCCCAATTTAGCTATAGCCATTTGAGATTGGGATTACACCAAAGAAGGAGTTAGATCTGCTGCTATCAGAGGTTTGAAATACTTTTTACTTTTGGGGAGGAAAACATGGGAAAGAAAAGAGTGCAATCACTTAAAAGACACATACAGACACAAACACACAATGATGAGCTAAGGAAATGCTGAGCAAAGTTAGAGTAGGACTTACTCTTAGCCCCATCAGATAGTACAGCACACTTATTACTCCCATAGGCAGCACATAGAAGAGAAAAGAAGTAATCTGGACAATACAGTTGTAGATCCACATGGGCTTGACTACAGTGCAGGTAGCAGAGCCAGGGACCAGGGTGCCATTGGGGAAATACTGCAGCATGATGCCATGGGTGCCTGTGTTGGGGAGGGCAAAGAGGACAGAGAGGACCCAGAGCACTATGATGGTCCTTAGGGCACGCTTGCGAGTGCTCTCCAGCTTGGCACGGAAAGGATGGAGGATGGCAATGTATCTCTCCACGCTGACTGTGGTCACACTGAGAATGGAGGCAAAACACACTGTCTCAAAGAGTGCTGTCTTGAAATAGCAGCCAATGGGCCCAAACAAGAAGGGGTAGTTGCTCCACATCTCATAGACTTCCAGTGGCATCCCAAAAAGCAGCACAAGCAGGTCCGAGATGGCGAGGCTGAAGAGGTAATAATTAGTTGGGGTCTTCATGTTCCGGTGCTTAAGTATTACCAGGCAAACTAAGAAGTTACCTACCACCCCAACAACAAAGATCAGACTGTACACTAAAGCCATGGGCAAGAACAGATGGCTCCGTCTGGGCCCACACAGGAAGGTTAAATAATCCTCAGTGCTGTTTAAGTACCTCCTGAAACGTTCTTCATGTAAAGCAAAGTGATTAAACCAGGAGATATTGCTGATCCAAGCCATTACTGGATCTTATGAAACGTTTCACATCAGAGATCCGGTCTTCTTCAAGTTTCTCTATGCTTGTTTGCTTACTTTTTTTCAGAGAGGGGAAGAGAGGAGGGAGAGCTGTCTTTCCAGACCTAGATGCAGAAAGCCACGGAGAGTTGTGAGTGAGTGTGTTTGTTTGGCTTTGGTTAAGGTTTTGTCGTTGTAACAGCTGTTCCCCTGCAAGGAGTCCCCTAGCCCAAAAGCCCCTCCTTCCACACATATTCATTGGCTCGCTGAGTGCATTAGATTATAGAGTGAGAAAAGAGGTTCCAGCTACATGTATCAGCTCCTGTAGCAGATGCATGTACAGAAGCAGAAATGTGAGATTTAGAGATCTGTGAATCTGAAATACAGAATGTGACACAAGCTGCAAGATATTTGTATTTGTCAGAGAGTGGGAAACCAGACCAAAAAAACCCACCCAATCTCAGTCCAAAAAGCTTTTACAAAATGATATTGATGCTACATCTAGTTAAGAGCCACAAGCCAAAACAAAACAAAACAAAACAAAACTGTCATGGTTTTGTTTTTCACATTTCAATTGATTTTTAATTTCTGTTATTTAAACAGCAAGCATTTGGAAATGGAGTTTGATCAGTGGAAAGCTGACCTGATTTTGTAGTCATTCAAATGAAAATAGGCTACTACAACATTTCAGCCATTTTTACAACCACTGTATTTTTTTTTTCCTCTTGAAATTCAACGTAGAATTTTGATTACTCTTCTTATTGATAAAAAATTTTTTTCCCACTTTTCTAGTATGCTGGACTGTTCTTAGATAGATTTGTTTTGGGACTCTTCTGATAACTATATTATTCTAAAGATACATTTATTGCCTCTGTGACTAAATTTACATCAATTGTTACAAACAGCTATTTTTTCCTGAATGCCATACATTCTGCAAAACATTTCTTGATTCACAAAAATTCAGCTTGCAAGGACTCTGCCTGTATCAAATTTGACCATTTAGCTCTTTATGAATGCTTGATTCCATATTGAACCTCTCTAAATCAAGCAAAAAAACCTTTAAATTGTATGAATGTCATCTGAGATTCAGAAAAGGTTTAGCTGTTTGGTATTGAAGGGGTGTAAAACTGAAGTCTAGTTTAGTGGATTTTATCAGCTTGATGTGCAATTTGTCTCCTCAATACCTTTCACTAGCTCTATCTTTTAAGTACCTGACCAGTCCCTCTCCTTGAAACGATGGGTACTTTCTATATCCCTAACTCTAGCTGAGTATCCTTGGCTACTAACCTAAGACTGCATATTTTTGACCATCCATGAGCAAAAAAAATCACTCTTTTCATTGTCATGTCCTTCAAAATCCCAACAAAAGGAGCTTTTCCAGATACAAACTACTCCACTGTGTCTAAATAGTAAATTGATCTCAAGCACAGACTGCCTCAAAAACTAACAGCAGAAGGTAAAGAACTGAAGTTTGATTCCACAGAGGCATATTCAATGCGTGGAGCCTTAGGATTGCTGTGCATTCATTTAAAACATTAGGGGAATGGAAGGTACCACAGCAAATACATGAAAAAGTAGAAGCTATAAATGTGCCCTTTTGACCTATTTGTCCCTTCATTAAGGATTTGTCTTAAAGACATACTTTGCATTTTAACAATATTGAAAGACTGTGAATTTGATTTTGACCTGCTTTTGGTGTAAAAGCTAGGAAGAGAAGAATCATCAGTAGGGTGCCTGATTGAGACCAGGACTCACTGTTTCAGAGAACAAGTACTTAATTTGTGCAGGACTAAATACATGCTGTACCTCTGCTTAACTTTCAGGGTTTCTTTTCTGCATAATCTCTCAATAATGTTTAATTTTTTTCCAGTTGTTCTTTCCTTCCCAGTAAGTTACACCATTCTCTAAACTGCATCATAACTGAGATGGGCAATCACTTCTAAAGTAGCTACCAACTTGACCTTCATTTTAATTCTTACACATTAACTTCTGTAAAGAAACTGAAAAGGAATTTGAGGTCTCTTCAGTTCGAACTCAATTTTACAGAAAAGGAATAAAAATGGATTGAGTTGATTACTTAAAAAGCCAACAGGCCAGCCATATACATCACAATCTCTGTGAGAGGAAAGCAACAGGCTGTAGAAACACATCAGGTTACTTGAAAATGTGGATGCGTTGGGCTCAACTGTGTCTACTTTCACTTGCTCTCCCTCCTCCATCCTTTCTGATCCTTCTGGGACTGGATGCTGACAAGTTGTAAGAATAGAAACACAGAAGAAAAGCTTTGATGGAATGTACACCATATAATGCATATCAATGTAGTGTAATATTTGGCAACATTAACCAGATGAGGTTTTTCTAGCGTGGTGAGTGTCACTACTAGTCAGAATGTGGCATTATGTCCTCAGCACTAACTATGCCCTCAAGCTGGTGGTATCTCCTGTGCCACGTTTACTTTGTGGAAACTTTCCCTTAGCTGATGTAACATGCCTCAGCATGTTCCTGTGTTCCAGTCAGAGCAGCAAAGTGCACATTTAAGAAGAGGTAAGTTTAAGTGTCTTCATGTTTCCCATGGTTCCCATTAGCAACTATGCATTAGATCAGTAAATGGTGGATAATTTTATATTTTAGGGAAAATTTGACACATTCTTCAAAAGAGACAGAAAATGTTGGAGGTAACCCAGACTGTAGCAAAAATATAAATCCTCTACTGGTCATTCCTAAAGAGAGATGTACTTTGAAGAAATATGAGCCATTATGGTGGGCTGCTCTGAATATTTGTACTTCTCAGAATGCAGAATTTTATTAATGCAAACCAAGCTTTTGTGGATATTTATACCTATGTGGTAAGACGAGATGGTTTCTCATCCAGTTTCATATGCTGTGATTGTGGAGCTGGAAGTAATATAGCTGTGCTAATGTAATGGTGTACCATGCTAGTTAATTCTGCTGATTAACTGAGAAAGAATCACAGTCCTGCCCAGACATATCTCCTTGGCATCTAGGACTTAAGGTGACATCTCTGAGCAACCCTGCATAGAGTGTTGCTCAGGGTTTACAAGAAAGGTCTGTAAGGCTTATTGTACATACAACTTTAGAAAGATATCCTATGTCACTGAAATGGCTGGTATGGGGATTGGATTTGCCATAATTCTTGGCAAAAAGGTGCACTAATTATTATCTTCAACAATTAAAACCTGCCCTTTCATTTTTAAATTCAGTTTTCCGTTTGCAACCATTAAATTCTTTTCTTTGAGTGGGTTCACCTTTTCTCTAATTTGTAGATGCTGAAGGTAGGTGCATAATCCTTTAGAAATTCTATGTGTGGGTACTGCTCTCCTGATCATCTGGACTTGCTTTCCTTACTTCTTTCACAGAGCCTTTCAGAGCTGCCTATGGAGCCACACTGCTTTCAGAACTGCAGTTTCAAACTCACTGTTTTAATCCTTTGAGAAACTTGGTAATACCAATTATCTCTATCCTACAGGGATGCAAAGAAGAGTAAGCAAATCAGAGGACACAGAATTAGTTAGTAGAAATGTTAAGCTATACTACACTGAATATGTTTACAAAATTGCTAGGAAAATATAGCCCCACTATCCTTGTAAATAACAGCTATAATTATAGGTCATGGATTTGACTTTTATTTTGTCCTGTAAAATGCTTGTTTGGTTCACTACAGTAGCTGTAGTGTGAGTCCTTGTTTTTCTAAATGGATTCAGTATAACATTCAACATGCCAATAAATGCATGGATACATTTTGTATATTTTCTATCCCTCCAGCCGGTTTGAAGGAGTGAGATGAACTATGATAATAACAGGATCTGCAGTAGCCATCCTGTGCCTTATTCTAGGCAATTTTGCAATTAACTAGGCTTTTCACAGACAGCTTCTCCATGACTGTGCATGATTTCTGAAGTCCCCAGCATACCAATCAACACGCATAAGAAATGTATTTCATGACTACCATATAAAATACTAAGAAGGGTGCCTCTCTGTCTGGAGCAGCTGTCAACTTACATGAACTGTGTAAACACAGGCAACCACAAGAGTGGAGCCCTTTTGGCCTAACTTTACTTATTAAAACCAGCAAATGAGTCTACAAAGATTTTTCAGGCCCCTACTATAGTCAGTAATGGAAAGAGGAACCTCCAGAAAGGGAAATGCCCTAAAGCATAGCACAAGGTAAGAGAGATGAAATGGAGGATCTTATTTTTTCCTGTTGTCTGCAGAGGGAAAGTGGCTAATAAGGTTTAACAGCCAGTTTGTTAAACAACTGAGATGAATTTAAACTTCAATTTTATGCAGTCTTATCCATCCTCCTGCCATAAGGACCAGTCTTTAGAGGGAGCTGTGTACAGGTTTGTCTTTGAAAAACTGTTGAGACAACTGAAAACAGGAAGGCAAGTGAAGAGGACAGTCCAGAGCTAAAAATCACTTCCTAGTCCTCTCTTATCTAGCAGAGTGGATGTACCTATTGATATGGCTTTCAGTAAACGGATTCCTTTGTTAGTGTTGATTCCTGAAATTTGTGGGAATGATGTCCTTTTTTTATTAGTAGGCATTTTGTATCTTGTTTGTGTGTGTGCTCATGCTTCGAAGAGGCAGTTAGTGGCAGGTAGGGATGTGACTCAGACTTGACACGCAAGGGGGCAGCAAAAAGAGCCTAAAAAGAACTCTGATGCAGAAAATGTCATACTGAATGTGTCCCTCGTGACAAAGTGACTTCGGTTTATATGGGAGAAGATGAAAGGATTGTCATGGTAGAAAATGTGTTGAAGTCACAAGAACAATAGAGAATGAGTCAGATTGTCTGAGTCAGGAGAGATCAGGTACTACAGGACTCAGATTTATGCAGGAAGAATCAGATTATTCAGCATCTCTCTGTGGCTTCCTGCATCTTATTACAGTACTTGTACTCCACTGCAGTTTCTTCCTCTCAGTGTGTATGTTTCTCTGGAGACTTCAACTCATTTATCTGATGCAAAAGAAACTTCACTACTTTCTCTGACATGACTTATCAGTATTAATTTTCAATTCACATCTATTAGCTTCTGTTCAGCACCTTGAGATTTAGGCAAAGATTTTTCTCCACTGGAAGAAACCCTTCCCCATATCATTGAGTCTGCACAATGCCAGGATATGGATTAGACACATGCACTGACAAGACAGAAGGAGTCACAGTGACAAGTATTAACATATTCAAAGAAAGGCAAAGATGCATTGTATTGTTGGAACTGGTAGAAAGTTAGCGATTTGTAATAGGAGAACTGAATCAGTCAGTGAAAATTGTTAATGGGGCGCATGGAATTTACATAGCACATATATCTAAAGCTAACAATAAAACAAATGTTCAGAGATACATTTTTCTAAACCTTTGTCTCTTTAGGGTTGGTGTGGAGGTAACCTTGCTATAAGAATAATGAAGCTTATTTGAAAAGTTTTGCTCTTGTTAGAAAACTTTATATACTATTTCACCTAGAAGTGCAGTGATGTGTTATTTTGTATTCTACAAAACAGTTTATTCAGAGCTTCTTACATACCATTACTATTATTATTAACAATAATAATAGCAACAACAAAGCTTAATAAACTGGAAATTAGCACTTTTCCCTCTTCTAATTTCATTAAAGGCTTTAAAAAATTATTTATGCATGTTTAATTTTCCTTGACTTTAATAAAAGTATTATCCTACTGCTCATAAGGGTGGCTCTGTGACAAAATCATATATCAAGAGTTTCTAGTCTCTCCCACCTCAACTACTGTTCAGATTGCTCTGTAAATTGGACTCCAATGATCACCTGTTTTTATATCACATTGAGAATCAATATTATTTGACATTGAAATTAATGAAACCATCTTTATGAAGGAGGATATGGATAACTTGAAACATTAATACGCTGGCAGATGATGTTCTCTTTGTGGTCTTTTACCCATTAGACTATTCCCAGGAGTTGTATCTTGGTTTAGCTAAAGGCATTGAGGGATGATACTGTTCTTTTGAATGTCTCCTGTTACAACACTGGAGAGAGAAAGAAAACTCTAGACACAACAGTGATGAAAAAGATACATTCCAGAGGGATGATGTACCATAGTTTTCAAATAACCTGATAGCCATGCAAAGCAAACTGCATAAACTTAATAAGGATCTTGTTTTGAATTGTAACCCACTCAGTAGTGAGATGGTCCCAGAAAGAACTGCAATGTCAAGTAAAATAACCCATCCATGGTCTCTAGAGTTGAGGAGTGGGACAAGGAAGAATGCAATGAGAACGTCGCTTCTATGCAGGACTGAGGTGTGGTGTTAAGTGGCCTGAACATCCCTGTGACCTAGTAATTCTGGATTTAGTAGCTTTACTAGGCCAATTTTTCACCAGAATTTAGATCAATGTGACAGTTCCAGAGCCTTGTTCCACTCACTGAAACTGAAGGTGTAAGGCTCATGAGCTTCCCACACAGTTCCCTGCAAACAGATGAGTGAATGAGACCTGTGCCCTCTTCTCTTCAGATGGAAAAAAAAAAGCACTATTTGGACATTTCCTTATACTATGGCCCACTGAGGCCACAGCTGCGGCAATGTATCTCTCTCTCTTCTTTCCAAACACTATTTGTGCAGTGACTGTACAAATTTTGTTTAATCCACTTTGGGAGTCCAATTTTGCATGTGAACTGGTAGATATTTTGTCTAGCCAAGACACCTTCATTACCTTGTCATTTGCAAACTCTGATCCACAATTAAATTGGAGCTGACGAACATCTGAACATATTGTACAATACTTTTAATAAATTTCTGCATCAGAAAGAAATGACTGAAATCCAGGTCAAGTCATTATTCTCTTAATACAGCAAGCTGTATTTAATATAGTGTCATGGTTTAGCAAG
>WBNH01002344.1:0-57143 GCA_013401255.1 Urocolius indicus | reverse complement strand
TCTTTAAAATGCTAATGGCTTGAAAAGTAAAGCAAATCTGCCTTCTTAAGGAAGTCTGTTTATTTAGCAAGATGCATAATGCACAGTATTTTAAGGAGTTGGGGGATGACTTTTCATTTCCTTACTTATCTCAATAGCAGAAACTTTTTTGTTGTCATTTTTTAATGTGTATCTTGCCGTTCCATTTTCTTGGGTCCACACATTTATTCCACCACCATTCTTGAGTCTTCAGGTTCCTTAGACATACTCAGTTTCAATGAAAATTAGGAAAATGTACGTATGGCTGCATGCTAGGTCTGCTTACTGCAGGCTTTTCCAGCTACTTGCCAGTGACTGCATGTGGTTTTTTTGTGGCTGCAGAGATGCTAATTCTAATAATGTGTAGTTGTTTATACTCTCTCCCTTCAGCTGTTCTTCTTCTGTTATCACTTGTTTCTCAGCTTTTTACAGAGTTTGAAAAATAACTGTTGTATGAAGCTCCCAATTTATCTGTTCTTAAAGTTTATTTTCTATCCTTCCTCTCTTGCCCATATACAATTCCAGGAGAGTTTATCCTGCCCTCATGAACTAGAGAAATTCATTGCCATCTTCCTCTCCTTACTAGAGGAGAGTTTTTGCACTGGTCTCTCCAGATCACATGTCTTTGCACAGCTCTTCTGTTTTGTCATTACCATGGCAGCAGGGAATAATATTGTGAAGTGGTATTTGCATGAGAAAGCAAGTACTTTCCTAATTTATTTTAGAGGTGTGCAGGGGGGAGGGAGAAAGCCCTCGTACAATTCTTTAATACACTTCTCATTTTTGTGCCCAATATGTTTAGAAGCGCTTTAAAGGTACCTTGGGGAGTTCCAACACAGAAATTACAATAAAAAATTGAAAATTTGAAAAGAAATTCATTGGCATGACACACAGGGGTAGCCCCAAGATAAAAAATCTATGTGAGGAATAATACAGTTGTCATTTTAGTTTAAAATGTAGTATTTTCTCAAGGAGAGCAGTTAACTGTCATACAGGAGGTAGGTTCCCATGAACATCATTCTTCCCTTTCCCCAAGTATGCCTGTGTGTATATTTTCTACCTTGGTTTCAGAATTTACCAGGCTCAGTCTTGCTCTTATTATGAAACTCATTACATGCTTAGGAGGGAGACTCCAGGGAGAGCCAACATCTTCAGTCAGTAGTGTTAGTTACTCCTTAGATGGCTTGCTTCTCTCCCTTTTATTCCCAGTAGATTCCCTGAGCAAATGTTTCGAGATGATGTTAAGATCCATCTTAAATACTCTCTTCAAACCTAAGTACAAGAGGTCTGATCATTTATAGTCAATAAAAATCCCATGGCTGTTCTTGCATGTCAAATTTAACTCAATGTTCTAGCCAAATTCCACTCTGAGTAATTCTTTTTTGCTTCTCTAAATTATCCCTGCAGTTTTAGTTGGATACAGTATTGTTCATTTCCTGTCATTTTTTTCGTGTACTATTTACACCACTTAATGGTGTACAGCATGTTCCTTTCAGCCCTAGAACTTCTGAAAATTGAAAAAAAAAAAAAAAAAGAATTAATCAGTATTGCCTGCTTTCTGTCCTTTCTATGAGTGTTTGCTGCTTCTGAGTGATCTCTTATGTTTTCCCATAACCTCAAAGGTGTGCATTCAAACTGGTGTCCGCAGAGTTTTCGTGTCCAGTGAGTTGAAGTTTTTAATGTGTATCTTTCTAGTTGTAAGTGAAGAAGTTCCAGTAAGGTATGAGTTTGTAAATCATAGACAGTTAATGTGTTAAATGTTGTGGAAGTGAAATGCATGCACATTGTAGTGAAAGACATGACCATTGTATGCTTAGTTGCTTGTGTCCTCAGCCACCGTCTGGGATTTATACCATCGAATATTTTTGTTGCCTACAGGACCCCGGATGCCCCTATGCCTGCCTGGGGAGATGATGGGAAAGCAGAAGACAGTTCTGATAGTGAATCTTCATTTAGTGACTGATGAGACTGACTTTGGCCTTTGGAAACCTCTGTTAAGGGCTGATGTGTTCGGGGTTTTAGCAGACAGTGGTTTTGCACGAGTCACGTGGTGACATGATTTATCTGAGAGCATTTTTAAGAACTAAGATCGCCATCTTCTCTCTCAGAAAGTTTGAACAGGCAGCATGTTTCCACCTGAACCTTTCCACCATGGAATAATCATGAGCTCCTTGCAATTTTTATGCTGCTTCATCTCAGATTCCTTGTGATTGTGCTGAAATTACTTTGTAAAACTCTAATCATGTTTCTAAATTTCCAGGTCTCTTAAGACTGCGTTTTGTTTGTTATTGGATTTTCTATGTAGCACATCTAACCTAAATTGCCTTCCTACTGTCACACAACTTGCAGATAAATGAACTTTTCAAAATGAATTTGCTGCATTGATGAACTGTATTTTATTTCTAATGTACTATATTGTAAAGGGATGCAACACGAAGGTCACAGAAGTCCGTTGTCTTATGGTGATTGCAAATCATTGATGCTCTGTTCTAAGAGAAACTAAAATACAAGGGAAAAATATATTAAAAACCAATCTGAATCTGTTTTCGAAGTATATACTGCTATTTGATGTCATATTAGAGTCTGCACAAAGTTGTTAAAGAAATTCCTGCTCTGTGAAAATGACACTGTGAAAGAAACAAGTGACTGGGATACTATTAATGGAATACCAGATTCTCACTACTTGTTCACTGTCACGTGGGTCAAGTAGAAGGCACTTTCTGACTGCTTTTGAACTTATTTGAAAGGAGCTGTGTCTGAGCAGTTTGCATAGGATAAGAAACCACTTCCACATTGGTGCCTTTGCTGATAATTTCACCAAATAAACCAAAATTCAATTTGTATAATGATAAAACTACCTTGCTACCTCTTGAGGTATGCATTAGGGCACATTATAAAGAAATCTACTTGGAGCCTGACCAACCCTGAAGGCTTCATCTACTCAAGAGTCAAAAATTATGTTTCATGAAAAAAAATCTTCTTATATGTAATTTGTTCCATATGAAACTCTTCGCAGTCTAATTGAACTCCCCAGATTATTGTGATTACACCAGAATGCTGTGGGACAGACATTCACTTTCTGGTATTTCATGTTCTTCCTGAGACCAAGAAAAGACTAAAACTGAAGCTCTTAAGTATATATATATATATATTTTTAGCTTTTATGACCAAGTTGTTGCCTTCTCTCATAGTTATTTATGCCACTTCAGTAGGGTAGCTGCTTTCCTTTTCTTTAACTCAGATGGCTCCCATTTGAATCTAGCAGACATAATTAAACCCTTGATCACCTGTGACTCAGAGTAATCCCTGAATCCCTACGAAAGCATATATGCACTAGAGAATGCTAGAGATAGCATTTCAATTATGAGTTAATTATTACTGAACACTGAAACAAAAATATTTAATAGTTAACAATTGGTAAAACTCAACAAATATTAGCATACTAGCAATAAGTATTTCAAGAGTAAATGTTGTATTTCAGAAAGCATATATTGAAACACTGGTGACTTTTAAAAAATCTATATTTGAAAACTCATTGAGGCAATCTGTATAATTAAAGCTATACTTTGTAAACCAAAGCTGTGGTTCTATTTTATTCCTGTATGTTGTTCTAACCCTGGTAATGAAAATTCCTCTGAAGTCTCTGCAATTCGTGTTTCTCCAAATCTAGGTATGCTGAAGTTGCATCAACATGCTAGCAGGAGAATTTTGAACATAAGGGCTTGGAGTTTAACCTAAGCCATGTTAGCACTCTTGAGTAGAGGAGAACTGAACATCCCATAGCCACTATTCTAAGAAAATTTAAGGAAGACTGCAGTTAATGGAGACTGTGTGTTTGATACTCTTAAACTGACACTAACCTATGTAAAGAAGTAGCATGATTTAAAGAGATGACTTGAGGCATGACAGTTAATTATGTTTTTAAAAAATAAAAAAAGTTACCAAAATAGAGTTAAGGGACTATGGCTTCCATCGTTTATATTTTTGAAGAAGATTTTTGAGTAGTTTTCGTCTGAAAAACGTAAAATCAATTGTTTCTTACACCATTAATGATGTATCTCTATGTGGAAGGAAAAGGAAGTCCTCTAGCCTACTGTCACTTGTTAAATGAGGGATAATTAATTGGTGATCACGTACATCACAGAATAACAATTTCATTTAATTGCTTAAGACTTGTGGGGTTTTTTTTGGGGGGGTAGCTGTTTACTTTCTAGTAGTTTAATCTTGGTAGGCTTGCAGAAACATTAAGAAAAATCTTGCCGCTTCATTTTCTCTCCCACTTAACTGGTGGCACACTGCACAGTAAAACTCAAGTGCCTAAAGTGTGAGGAACCAAGGGGAAAAAAAGATAAAACCTTCCCTTTTTACTGTCAGTGCATCAGCAGCCATAGTGCTTCCACTGCCTTTGGAACCTCTGACCACATCAAGCTCCTCTGTTCCTGCCAGCCTCGTCTGCTAAACACATCCTTGTACTCTTAGACGGTAGCCAAATTCAATCTGAGATGTTTCAGCTTAGGACACATGCTGACACAAGAAGCTATTAAGTATAGGAAGGTTGGTTTGAGACTGAGTTATGTCAGCTGTGCTATCCTCCTTGATCTACAGCAGTTTTCTAGTGAGGTGGTGCTTACCCAGAAAGTTGGAAAGTCCTTAACCGCAAGCTAAATACTATAAGCAGAGGATATTCCAACTTGCTCATTATTTGCCATCTGTTTTGGAATAGAAGATGGAGGGAGCATTTCAAGTTGGCTGTGTACTAATCCGATATATGTAATACTTTCAAGGGAAGGAGTCCATTTCTCAGTGACTTATTTTTAAAAAGCTTCCAACAACAAAGAACTTTTCAAAGATGCGGTTTACATTAAGAGATGTCAGTTGTACATCCCTCATATACGCCAGCTTTACGTGACTTTAAAATCATCATCTAAGGCAGTGTTACAATTTGTAGGTATGACAACTACTTCAGCTTGTTGCTGGAACAACTATTCAATGCATGTGTTACTACTAATTATGTGCTGATTATGTACTATTAGTAAATAGTGTGCTCAATGTTTAAACAACCTTTTTTCTGTTTTAACCCAGGTGAACAAAAAACCCAGCAGGTGAAGTGAAGTGCAAAATGTGTGAAGGTCAGTTTCTAAGAGATATTACAAGCATTTGAAATTCTTGTGAGTGCGTTCAGACTAGATGCATATCTATATTTCTGCAAGCAAAACCTCAACTGCGAAAGGCAAAAACAACATCTGGATATGACAATAACTTTATACTGAAGTCCTAGTTTAGCACTCTTCATCATTAATTTGTTCTCTCTCAACTCTCCTGTTCAGCTAGATTTGAAAAGAAAATTGATGGTTCTTTTTCCAAGCTGGGTCTCTTCCTCTCTCTTGTTTTTCTTTCCAGTGTCATTTACACCAGTGTTATTTATACCAGTAAGTAAGTGTATAGTTTGACATTCTGTGAAAAAGGTCATAAGAAACTGTAGCCTGTACTTGGAAAAAGAATATTTACTAAGATCAGCACTTCAGGTTGCCTGTGACCAGGTCACTTTTGCTTCCCATAGTGTTACGTAGCAAGAAACAAATTCATTCCAGTCTTAACGTTTCTGGAAGTCATTTTGTCTCTGAAAAGCTCATGCAAGCTCATACAGTGTTACAATGGATTTGTCTGCAAAACAGAACATGTATTTTCTTACTCTTCAGAAAATCTGGCATCTTATTGTCTGAGATGTCTGCAGGTCAAATGCCTGCACTAGTGTCCAAAGCGATGGTATCTCCATTCGGTCCACTTCACAGGCAAAACAGGAACTGCTACATTAGCTCAGGCCTGTGGTTTGCTTAGTGTTGCAGTTTTGTCTCTGGTAAAAGTCAATACTCAGTGCTCAAACGGAAGACGTGAGGAGTACCACAGTGCTCCGGCAGTCCCTTTTCCTGCCACCAAGATTTTACTCCAGCTGTGAGCAGAGATTGATGTTCAGTGCTAAATTACAAGTTTATTAGTGCTTCCAAAAACATTTGTGTTGACTCAGGAAGCTCTGGATATTCCTGCCTTGTGTTTGACAGTGTAACTTTGCTTATACAATATTGTTTTAAGAGAATTCTGTAGGCTAGTTCATTATGAGGGAAACTATGCAGAAAATTAAAATAACACACCCCATGGCATACAGAAAATGAGAGAAAAAAGTTGAGCATAGCATGTATCTCCACAAATTTGTACTCATTCTGAGCAAATAAGTTTAAATGGCTATAAATTAAAATGCAGGTTGTTGAGTGAGGACAGATGTTGCATGAAATTCTCAGTTTTATTTGAGTTTCTTTTAAAGGTTAAAGTTAGTGTCTTGACATTAAACAAGCGGATTCTTCTCTCATTTAGTGTTCTCCTTTATTCTCCCATTCTCAGGCAATGATGAGGGAAGAAATGGGAAGAGCCAGCAGATCAATGACTGTCTCAAGACTGGTGTTACCTGCAAAATTTTGGGGCTTTTGACCATGAGTCAGTTTACACAACACCAGGCTTGCTGGCATCAAATCAGATACACCTGCTACACAAAGAGGGAGAAATATCTTTGTGGAGCAGTTAGCAGGACTCATTGAGAGAGCTTTAAACTAGATTTGAAGGGAGGAGATAAAACCTGGCTTGCTAGAGATAAACCTGAGAGCAACACACCTGTGTTTGAGAGATAGTGTGCTCACAAGGTCCTTTGTGTGCCATTTCAGTGGAGGTAAGGAATGAAGAGCCATGCATAGCAAAGACACAAGGGTTATTCATATGTTTAGAAGCCACAGATGCACCTGGGAACAGTCATATAGGAAATTAGGGCTTCTTCCCACAATAGGAGGAACTGGAGGCCATTGTGCAACAGGAAGGTTCATAGTTGCTATCATGGTGGGCTGACTTGCACAGTTGGAGTGCTGCCATGGATGGTTACATATTCTTCAAAAAGGATAGGCAAGGAAGTTGACACTTTGGGCTTCTGGAGGGTAGTCTTTGGCCTGTTTAGGAGCCTGGTCAGCAGAGTCTCTTGGGAGGCAGTCCTGAAGGGCAAAGGAGTCCAGAAAGGCTGAGCATTCTTCAAGAAAGAAATCTTAAGATCACAGGAGCAGACTGTTCTCATGGACTGAAAGATAAGCTGGCAGAGAAGACCAGCCTGGCTGAACAGAGAACTCAGGACACAAATAAAAAAAAAGGTGAGACTATGACCTTTGGAAGAAGGGGCAGGCAACACAGGAGGAGTACAAGAATATTGTATTGATTATGCAGGCAGAAGACTCGATGGGCCATAACCCAACTAGAACTTAATCTAGTTACTGTAAAATCTGTAAAAGTGAAAAAAAAAAAGTTTCTATAAATACATCAACAAAGAAGGGCTAAAGAGAATCTGCGTCCTTTATTGCATGTGGTGGAAACACAGTGACAAAGAATGAGGAAAAATCTGAGGTACTTAATGCCTTCTTTGCCTCAATCTTTAATAGTAATTTAATAGTACTTTTATAGTAAGGTCTGTTTTCCCTGGGTACCTGCCGCCTGAGCTGGAAGACAAGGATGTGGAGCACGATGAAGCACCCATGGTCCTAGGGGAAATGGTATGTGACGTGCTGCTCCATTTAGACACACACAGGTCGATGGGGCTGGATGGGATCCTCCCAAGGGTGCTGAAGGAGCTGGCAGAAGTGCTCACTAAGCAGCTTTCCATTGTCTAACAGCAATCCTGGCTACTGAGGAGGCCCCAATTGACTGGAATTTAGCAAATATGATACTCCTCTACAAGAAGGACTGTAAGGAAACTACAGATCTGTCAGACTGACCTTGTTGCTGGAGAAGGTTGTGAAGCAGATCGTTTTGAGTGCCATCATATGACACGTACAGTCAGGGGATCAGGCCCAGTCAGCATGGTTTTATAAAAGGAAAGGTCCTGTGTGACTAACCTGATATCCTTCTGTGAGAAGGTGACCCATTTAGTGGACAAGGGAGAGGCTGTAGATGGACTTTAGTAAAGCCTTTGACACTATTTCCTACAATATCCTCCTGGAGGAACTGACTGCCCATGACTTGGATAGATGTACTCTTTTCTGGGTAAAAAACAGGCAGAATGGCGGGCCCAAAGAGTGGTGATGAATGTTAGCTCCAGCTGGTGTTTGGCCATAAGTGGTATTCTCCAGGGCCCAGTGTTGGGGCCTGTTCTGTTTAATATCTTTATCAATGATCTGAATGAGTGCACTCTCTGTAAGTTTGCTGATGACATCAAGCTGGGTGGAAGTTTTGATCTGCTTGAGGACAGAAAGATTCTTCACAGGGAACTGGACAAGCTGGATCAATGGACTGAGGCAAATNGGAGCACGATGAAGCACCCATGGTCCTAGGGGAAATGGTATGTGACGTGCTGCTCCATTTAGACACACACAGGTCGATGGGGCTGGATGGGATCCTCCCAAGGGTGCTGAAGGAGCTGGCAGAAGTGCTCACTAAGCAGCTTTCCATTGTCTAACAGCAATCCTGGCTACTGAGGAGGCCCCAATTGACTGGAATTTAGCAAATATGATACTCCTCTACAAGAAGGACTGTAAGGAAACTACAGATCTGTCAGACTGACCTTGTTGCTGGAGAAGGTTGTGAAGCAGATCGTTTTGAGTGCCATCATATGACACGTACAGTCAGGGGATCAGGCCCAGTCAGCATGGTTTTATAAAAGGAAAGGTCCTGTGTGACTAACCTGATATCCTTCTGTGAGAAGGTGACCCATTTAGTGGACAAGGGAGAGGCTGTAGATGGACTTTAGTAAAGCCTTTGACACTATTTCCTACAATATCCTCCTGGAGGAACTGACTGCCCATGACTTGGATAGATGTACTCTTTTCTGGGTAAAAAACAGGCAGAATGGCGGGCCCAAAGAGTGGTGATGAATGTTAGCTCCAGCTGGTGTTTGGCCATAAGTGGTATTCTCCAGGGCCCAGTGTTGGGGCCTGTTCTGTTTAATATCTTTATCAATGATCTGAATGAGTGCACTCTCTGTAAGTTTGCTGATGACATCAAGCTGGGTGGAAGTTTTGATCTGCTTGAGGACAGAAAGATTCTTCACAGGGAACTGGACAAGCTGGATCAATGGACTGAGGCAAATTGTATGAAACAAGATCAAGTGCTGGGTCCTGCACTTGAGCCACAATAACCCCATGCAACACTATGGGCTTGGGGCAGAGTGGCAGGCGTGGGGATGCTGCCTAAGGGGAAAAGGACCTGGAACTGTTGGTTGGCAGCCAGCTGAACTTGAGCCAGCAGTACGCTCAGGTAACCAAGAAGGCCAATGGCATTCTGACTTGGGTCAGAAATAGTGTGACCAGCGGGACCAGGGAAATAATAGTCCCTCTGTACTTGGCACTGGTCAGTGTGCACTTCAAATACTGTGTCCATTTCTGGGCCCCTCCCTGCAAGAAGGACATTGAGGTGCCAGATCTTGTCCAGAGATGGACAACAAAGCTGGTAAAGTGCCTGGAGAAAAAGTTTGATGAGGAGTGGCTAAGGGAACTGGGGATGTTTGGTCTGGAGAAAAGGAGGCTGAGGGGAGACAAGAGGAAGCAGCCTCAAATTGTGCTGGAGAGGATTAGATTAGATTAGATTAGATTAGATTAGATTAGGAAAAAAAAATTCAAGCATTGGCACAGGCTGCCCAGGGAATTGGTGAAGTCTCCGTCCCTGGAGGTATTCAGCAGGCATATAGATGTGACACCTACAGATGTGGTTTGGTGGTGGACATGACAGTACTAGGTTAATAGCTGGACTCAATGATCTTGGTCTTTTCCAACCTAAAGAATTCTATGATTCTGTATTTCATTTTTTCAGGTAAATGGGTGGAAAGGAAAATTCTGAACAAATACTCACTTTACAGACAGTTTATTTTTTTTTTTATCAAACTTTACAACTGGTACTCTCTCCCTGAAGGAATTAAATAGTAGACAATATTAGTAATTAATGAATTGGTAATTAATTAATTAATTAGTAAACAGTAGTATCCTCTGATTCAGTTACATACTTTCTGTTTATTAAACCCTTGTATGTTCCAGTATATGAACTTGTACTTGAAAGCTGTCAACTCTGTCTGAGGACATACTGCTCTCTGTACACTAGAAAACCATTTTTGTACTTCACTTTCAGCTTCTGTCCTGGTCTGTGGAATCAGAATTTGTAGTAAGTGGATGCTAGGCTTGGGATCAGTCTTTTACTGAAAGAAGCATGCATCTGAAAAGGATGGGCCAGAGGAAAGCAATCAGGAAGTAATTTTTTACATTTATATGAACAGTTCTTTTTATAGGTGATACAATCAACTGTTTAATAAACCTTACCCTTTGTGTCACTTGTAGTGGTGACAGCTTTGATTACTCTGCCATGAATAATTAGACAGGGGAAAAAACTTGTAAGGCCCATTTAAAATTGTGACTCTCCTAAGAGTTGTGATTATCATTTTTGCTTTCAAACAAAGGATCTCTAGCGTTCAGCTGATTCCATGCTCTCAGTAAATTCCATTGTCCTTGTGTGATTTCCTGTAGCACAATTTACACCATTTGTACGGGGCATGGGAGATCCTTCCCTAGTGAGAGCTGAACTGTTCATAATGAACACCTCAGAGTGTTGATTTCTCTATACCACTTCCTAACAGAGGTGTTCAAATTACTATTTGAAAAGGAATACTTTTGCTTGCTAAGAGGATCCTTTGATCTTCAGGATCCAGTTCACTTACTTTTAAAGTAGGGAGGGGGATGAACAGAGAAATGAAGAGTGTCCTTTTCTCTGTTGTTTCATCGTTTGTTTTTCTCCTCAGTGTAGTGCTTTTAGGGAACTGCAAAGAGCAGAGATTTTTTTTTTCCAAGAAAACTTGAACAACATTGTCTTGTTTGCTTAGCATGATGTCTGACATCATCAAAAGCAAAAGGTGAAATGGATGACAGCCAGTATTTTTGTAAAAATGGATTAGGTGAAAAGTGGTTCAAAATGCTTCATCAAGTGTTTGGTGTGGTTTAGGGAACTAATGTCAAAAGCTTACCTTTTGCTTTTGCTGCACCAAAGCATATATCAAGAAGACAATTTCAAAGCAGCTGAATACAGTTATCAGAATATATATATAGATATACAGAATATCATGGACACAGGGTGATTACTAGTATTTTTCTTACTGTAACTTCTCTTTGCCTCTGACTTGGCTTTCATGTCTCCCTCCTATTCTATTGTAAATGTTAGGCATTGTTATTGTTCTTCCAGCCACCTGACATCCTTGTTCTTCAAATATTGTTGAGTTGACCTGTTACCATATCTTAAAACCATGCAAGTCACTCTTTTGAGCTCTTCCTTTTTACAATATGACTCTATGATAGCTTGTGCATAGTTTTGTATTTGTGGAAAATGTTTCAGTCCATTTTACTATGGAAACACCTTCACTTTGTACATATGTTTGCCTTCGTTTTTCTCAACTTTCAGAACCTATTGGCTAGTTTAAGTCACATTTTATTAGGGAAAAGAGGAAGACATCTCAAAGATTGGAGACCCTATGGGTTTGATGAAAGTAAGTAACTGGGTAAAAGGAAGAGAAAAGGTAATAGCATTTGAACTGAAGAAAGCCTGCATCCCTGGCTGAAGCCTTCTTAGACCCCAAGTAGTCAGTGCCACAAAGAGCTGTTATAAAGTACTTGTGTATGTTTTTCTCTTGAAGTTAGGTCCATTCAACATCCAGAAGCATTTATACCTCTCTAGTTGCAGCCCTAACTCAGTTCTGGGGTTGTCTCCTGGATTTTCTTTATTCAAGCAACGTGTTAACAAAACAGCACAACACTGATACACTGCCACTGAGATTGTAACCAATGGCAATTATAAACTGAGGTTCACCAAGCAGCATTATTATTGTCTCCAACAGGTTTTTATGAGTGTATGGCAATGGTCTGTGTCCCTGCTATGGGAAATGTGTATATAGAGCTTGCATCTTAGATATGAAAGCCAGTGTGTTTGAGCTCCGTAGGAAATCAAGTTATTTTCATTTCCCTGAACTTCTTACTGTCAGTATACAGTTACCAGAAAACATTTCAAAATGTGACCAGATTGGATGAAGACGTGCCATACTTTTGTGGTGACTAAAGCATTGGCAGGGAAGGCAAGAACCATAGGACAATTCTCTTTGGGAATGAATTATATTGTGCTTGCAAGTGGGCCATGCTGTGCTAGTGTTGTGTAAGGTAGTCCTCAGAAAATCAGGTGGCAGTACAAACTTTCCTTTGTCTGTATAAACAAGGTGGGTTGCATAACCAAACGTCTTGCTCCTGGATGTTTTTTCTATTTCAGTTATCACGACTGTAGAATCATACATATCAGCACATACTGCACCAGCTGTTTTCTCTGGGACCTGCATCTCCTAGGCATCCATCCCTTTGCTTCATTACATGCTGTTGCCCTCCACAGGATTTCCAGACATTAAACTGAGTAAGCCACCAGCAGCACAGACTACAGTTACCCACCATCAGGCCCCAGCTGGCTGCTGCACTATGTGTTGCTAATTCACCTCTCCCAGGGACCGAATTGCTCAATCTTACTCAAGTATTTGACACTGGATTCTTTCATCAGATGCCTTCACTTGGGCAGTGTGGTAAGTAATAAACATGCTAAAGTATATATAATGGGGCTCTGACAACCCAAAAACTTCACCTTAGGAACTATGAGCCTTACCTTTCCCTGAGAGTGCTTCTTTTTCTCTTTGTAGAAAGAGGTTATGATATTTTTTTATTAGCTTTGTCGCTGTTGGGCATCTTAACTACCATTTTATTTGCATATTGAGCACACAGTGCTTGTTCAACGGCCAGCTGAACATGAGCCAGCAGTGTGCCCAGATGGCCAAGAAGGCCAAAGGCATCCTGGCTTGGGTCAGAAATAGTGTGGGCAGCAGTACCAGGGAAGTCTCCTGTACTCAGTGCTGGGGAGACTGCACCTTGAATATTGTGTTCTGTTTTGGGCCCTTTGCTACAAGAAGGACATTGATGTGCTGGAGCATGTCCAGAGACAGGCAATGAAGCTGGTGAAGGGTCTGGAGAACAAGTTTGATGAGGAGCAGCTGAGATAGCTGGAGTTGTTTAGTATGGAGAAGGCTGAGGGGAGACTTTATTGCTCTCTACAGCTACCTGAGAGAAGATTGTGGTAAGGTGAGGCTTGGTCTCTTCTCCCAAGTAACAAGTTGATAGGACAAAAGGAAATGGCCTCAAGTTGCACTGGGGAAGGTTTAGATTGGAGATTAGGTAGACTAATATAGATGCTAGGTTGCTGTGGGACATGGTTTAGTGGTGGGCTTGGCAGTGTTAGTTATTGGGCTAAAGCTTAAAAGTATTTTCCAACCAAAACAATTCTATGATTCTACACAATCAAGCTATAGCCACAATTAACATCACGCAATCAGTTCGGGTACTAGCCATGCAACTTTGCATGCAGTACTTCGGCTGTTTTTCGGTATGCCGCCTTATTGTGTGAAACTCCTTATCACACAGGAAGAGTCTCACCCTGCCATCACAGAGAAATTTATCAGCAGTTGTTTTGTTCGTCCCTTCCAGGTTTTGTGTTTGTCGGTTGGAAGAAACTGCCCACTGATACAGTTTATGTCCTTTCTCCAATAACAACAGCACTTCATGCTTAGCTAGAAGATAGACAGTAATTCTGGGTTTAGGTTTGTGTAGCAGGTTCACTTAATAGTTTTACTTGATCTCTTTTTCTCTAGCCTGCATATGAAAACAGAGTGAACTGGGGAGAAAAAAAATACATTTGTTGATGGTTAACTTGATTTTTCTTTAGATTTTGAAAGTTTTCAATATATAAACTCTACCACTTCACAAAAATTCATCCATGCATACACATTCTCAAATACTCCTAACTTCCCAAAATGTTTATGTTTTTAGTTCCAGTTTGCAACTGTCTATTCCTGAGTAGTGCACAGTCTGTACTTATGTCCAAGACCCAAGCAAAGAAAATTCCTTCAAACATCTTTCTAAACTAGAAGAGAGATGACAGTGAAAAAAAAGCAAAACATTTAAATTATCTCCCACCTAAATGAAAATTTTACTGAGGCATGTTTTGTTACATAGTGTTACAGTGAAAACAGATGATATTTGAAACTTGGCTTTGAAGCAAGCCTTCCTTCAGCCTCCACAGGCAACCAGACATTCCTCCTCTGTGCATCACTTCCAACAGCTCTTTAGTGCAAAATATTTCCGTGTTTATTCTCCAGACAAATTACAATTGCTGATCTTAAGTAATTTGTGTGCTAAGAAAATGATGTGTTGTCAATCCCAAATCCCACTCTTCTTTATAAATCCTTTCTTTTATAAAGAAATAAATAAATGAAGCAATTTCTTTTCATTTTTAAAAAATATTAGGATGGCTTCAGTGGAATCAGCCAATCAGTGGAAAGTGCAGTGAGCAGCATATACAATTAACCTATATAGCTTGACCGGAGAGTGCACTGGTAGCTTGCATATTGCCTGGACAGAGGGAGCTGAGGTTCAGCAGTACTGCTGACACTAGAAGAGCAGATGTTGGATATACCTCCCCTAATCTGTGTTCTTTACAATGACTGTGAACCATTTATCAAAATGTTTAGCTTGTTTTGATAGCTGGACTATATTGTAAACAAATGGTAACCACATGTTATTTATGACAGAATAATTCTGCTTTGTTTGGTTTTACGACAGCATTTGCACATTATTTTATGCAACCTTGGTGACCTACATAAGGTTTTAGTCCACAAGCTATACACTTTTTCTCGAAAGAATCAACAAAATAGATGATGACAGGATTCCTTTTTAACCATAGCAGCTGGTAACTTTTATGGAAAGAAATCCAGTAAAACTTCTTTAGTATTTTCAGAGATCAGAAATTTTCTTTTCAGCAGTTCCAAGCACCTTTAAAAATATTCTGGCTTGTTGAAGTTCATTAAGTCATGGAGTGAGAGCAATACACTTTACCATCCCTAGTTTCAACTAAGTTCCCCTAATTCCTGCCATCACAAACCATTTCCTGGCTTCTCCTCACCTTGCTCTGAAGTGTTTTTGCTTTGGTTTATGGTTTTTTTGTTACTCAAGATTTGAGAAGGGGAAACATTGTGATGAAACCTCCTGTAAAATCACTGAAACCATTACACCATAGTTGCAGCTCTGGTCTATTTGCCTTTAGACACAAGCCAAGATCAGATGGTTCTAGATCAGTAAAGAAGAAATGAGGAAGGGAAAGCCACATAAAAGCTTTTCTGCTCCCTAGTACTTCCATTCAAGAGTCCTAGGGGGAAATCACAAACACATTAGGTCAGCCTCACAAAAATAATTCTTTAGCAAAACACAAATGAGAATAAAAAAACATCTAAAACCCAAAACATTTGGGCATGCAATATCTGAAATATATCATAGTAATGTTGGAAAACCAGTAGCTGAATAATTTTGTGGCTTGATTGTTGTTTTCAAGGCAGTTTTGCGAAGTTACATGAGAGGGAACAGAAGCCTCTTGGTTAGGATTTGTAAACAGAAAACATCCGAAGTCTGCTGTCCCTGGATCATCACTCTCAGGAAGCCACCTGTAATTCGCTTTGTAGATGGTTTGTGCTGCATATGAAAGAAGGAAGGAAGAAAGGGGAAAAGAAACCAACAAAAACAAACAAAAAAATCCACTCCAATTTTTGCTGAACAGAGCATAGAAAAGTATTTTTGCAAAAGTTTAATTTTCCAGGAAGGATGTCTCCAGGTTTTGGTTCTCTGGTGCATGGGGAAGGAAATGTAACAACTGCTTTAAGCACTACCAATGCCATTTTACTGCCAAGATGGCATACATATGAACTGAAAATAGAAGAAACATCAGAGTTAGTTTTTCTCAGCATTGCTCTATGATTTTTCTACATGATACGTACAAGATTTTTCTGTATAAGGCAAAGCATGAACCAATTAACAAAGGCTTTGTTTTCCCCACAGTTACGTCAGTCACTAGACTTAAGCAAAGACTAAAACTTAAACAGTCTAACTTAAGTCTCCTTCACTTCTACTCAGTTTAATGTCTTGACTTACAGGCTGTCATGTTTTTCATTCCTTGCAAACCCTTTCTGTATTACATTCATTTGCATAAACAATCCCATGCCAATAGCAGGAAGAATATTTTGCTCCTAGAGTGTTCATCACTATTTCCCAAAAGTATATCGAGCTCTGAGCGGCCATTTGAAACTTCTACCTGCTTTCTTATAGTGGGATGGTGAATCTGAGGTGCTTACTGCAGCTTGAGTCCATTTTCAGCTCATATTTCTTTCATACGAATAATTGGAGCTCCCTGAGATGAAAGACCGACCTTCTGTTCCTTTTGCTTCTTCTAGCTCCTTCATGATGCCTTGCTGACTTGCCCAGGCACCTCTTTCTATGCTTCTTCTCATTTCCTGCATCTATTTCTTGCAAAATGGCATGGAAGTACTTAGAAAATTTTAGATTAGCTTAGGGCAGATTTTTAGACCTGCCACATCTCAACCAATGGGGCAAAATTTTCCATACTGGCTGTCCTTCTTGGCATGATTTGTTTCTGAAAAGTTTCATTCAAAATGTCTTCTTGTGAAAGATGGGAGGAGAAGTCAGTTACTTTTTTCTATATTTAAAAAAAAATAATATTTTTTATAAACTTCAGTATCCTCATGTTTAGATAAGAGGGTAGACCTTTGTTAGGGACAGACTCCTTTCCCCTGAGGGAGGGCAAGATGGGAGCTGAGGCTGGTGGCAAGGCAGGGGCAGGGCACAAAGCTGGCCACCACAGGCAGAGTCTCACAGCTCTAGGGTGAGGTGAGCAGAGAGGGTCTGGTTACAAGACCCAGGTTTGACCAGGACTCCAGATCGTCAGGCAAGTCTATAGTGATGACTAGTTTGAGGTCAGGTTGAGTTTGCAACTCAGGATCAAGTCCAGAGATGAATACCCTATCCATTACACAGTCTGATGATCACCAAGCATGTTCATAGTGGGGAAGAAAGTCTGAAGTTAAACTAGAAAAATCAGACCTGAGGGTTTCCCAAAGAGCTCCAAGACCAGTGATTGGCCTCCTTTATCACCTTTCTCCTCCCAGTGTGGTCTAGCCCCACCAGAATTTTACAACCTTTATGAAAATCTTTGCTAGCTGATTTCTCCCTCATGCTGAGTGGGGACAGTGCCCATGCTGAGTGGGGACAGTGTTGAGTGGGGACAGTGCCATAGCACTCAGCCTGATACCCCACAACACACTGAAGCAGGAGGGATTCAAGACCTACACAGCAGCCAGCAGCAGGGATTGCCCTGCCCAGTTCTGCCACGTTGTCTGTGGAGCTCCCCTCGACTTAAAAACGCCAGGTGCAAAAATCATGAAAGTAATGGCTGCCTTACACTGCTGTGCAGAAAAGATAATGAAATAGGAGACATCCTATGCAGCAGAATTGCAAAAATAAAACACACGGCACTAGACTTGCAGAGGAGGCTCAGATTGTACTTTTGCACAGGTAGCACTAAAACCGGCAATTTACAATGTGCATGTTTGTGGGAAAAAAAAATGCATGATGGCTGCAAAGTCAGTTTTGGCTTGAAATTTTAATACATACAAGGAGCAGAGACTAAGAGAAAGGGGATGACTCATTCTTCGTGTGTGGAGAGGGACAGTGTGGAAAAGATACCAAATAACACCTAATAAAAAATAGGCAGTGATGCATATAAATTAGATGTTGGGAAAAGGTCTGGTAAAACTTTCTTTTTTTGGCACTAGTAGCATCCACCAAAAGACTCTCTGAATATTGGAGGGGTTTCTTGAAAGAAAACTGAAAACTCACATTGTAATAAAAGGAAATAGTTTTCTGACAGAGTAGTAAAAAGGTGCAACAACAGATGCCCTGATAAACATACCTAGTTGCCACAGCCACCTATAAGCATCCTCTAAACACGCTTTTTTTGGCTGATGATGTGGAAAAATGGGCAAATCTAGGATTAAAGAAAATTGCATCCCACTTTGAATGTCTGGAGAATGCCTGAATGGTATAAATTGTGTATCTTGGCCATCTCCAAATATATAGGCAGGCACTTGAGGAAATGAACTGCATCTCCTCAGAGTTAAAACTCAGTTGCAGCCTTCAGTAAGCTAGTATTTTTCCATCTAACATGGTTAGTGACTTGGATTCCTCATGAGAAAGAAAGATAGTAGCAAATAATAGGTCACAGAAGCAGTGAAGTATGTCCCATACGGTGGCAGATTTTCTCTAATTGGTTAGGTGGAACTACAGAGATGCTAAAAGTTAGTTTTTCCCTACAAACAAAACACAAAAACAAGTAGTAAAACAACAACCAGTGTGATTGCATCATTTATTTGAGCTCTAGGGGAGCAGTAGCTTAAATTCCACAAATGCAAAAATGTGTATCCATGTTTGGGGTAGATATGTTGTGTTCAGTGAGTTTAATTTATCTGGCAAAGTGAATGCTTGAAAGATTTAATGAAAAGATATGGAAAGAACATTTTTTTTTAATTAGTTGTTTGGTTTTTTAAAGACTTCAAAGTACTTGGAAGGAGGTGTAATTGATTTGTACGAAACTGTAAAACTTATTTTTGTCACATTCCCTTTGGAGTACTACAAATCTTTATGGTCAGTCAGAAATATTTGTGCAAAGCTGCTAAGATTGACTTAATGAATATATGATGCTTTCTATTCTTTTTATGTTGCACCGTGAGATGTTTTGGCTTTCTTTTTTTGTCCCAATTCTGTTTTAAATTAAAAAATGGAACGGAGAGACTCTTATTTGTTCTACATACGTAGCTTTTTAGATTCATTCAGACTTAATGCAGAAGTGCTTTGTTACTGAAGAGGAACTGAATGATCAAGAGAGCCCACACTTTCTCTCACACTTAAAACACACAACGGGAAATGTCCCGTTATGTGATCTTGCCTATTTGAAAAGTCTTTCTAGTCTTTATTTACATCACCGGCATCAAATCTGTAACATCTTTTTGTTAACTTCCCTAGCATCCTTACAGTAAAAAGACCTGTACTTGCAAAAGGATGGATTGGATTGCAGGTTAGAAGTCATTTGTGACTGACAGAGTTCCACTTATCATTCCTTTCCTTGTCTATGTAGAAGATATTTGTACATGTAGGAGAGAAAGACCCAAAGAAAAAGCAGGTCTATATAATAACAGTGTGTTGCAGGTATGAACTTTTGGGGCTTTGACATCGCTTACTCTGATCATATACTTGTCATGGCAAGACAGAAAAGGGAGAGAGCAACTAAGACCAGCATGACAAATGTTCTTTAAAGTCCCAAACATGTATGGTTAGAGCAGAAAGTGTGAGCGGCTGGTAAGAAAACTTTTGTCCCACATCAGCACATGTGTATGTGTGGCCAAAGGGTACTCCAAATATTGGTTTGGCATCACTTCTTTTAAAACAGTAGGTACAATAATGTTTAAACTGTTGCAAAAGTGCAGAACATGCTATCTAAATGGAAATTATCACATCTGACTGCTTCAAGACAGTTAGACAAATATATGACAGAATGTGGAATTCTAAATATCACAAGACGCAGGAGCTTTTCTGCTGTCAGACCATTGTCAGGAACTCTGAAAAGATTAAAAGTTAAATTTTAAGTCTTGTTTTCCTTAGATGTCCTGGCTTGGCAGCATTCAGTTCCAAAACTGTCTGGTTTTGGTACAAATGAGTCATAAATAAAAACTTACTGTAGAAGATTTTAAGCTGGCGTATAGTTTTCCATAAAGCAAAATCATAAGGAACTTATTCTCAAAGTGGTAATACAAATCCTAGAGTAAAAGCACAGCAAATGGGAGGAATGGGATGAAAGAGAGTTAATCACCTTAGTGCAGAAAGCTACATTTAAAAGATGGGCTTTTGTTTCCTTTTTTTTTTTTTTTTTTTGCTTCTTTACAACTTCTTTTTAAAGGCAAATAGTCCAAAAGTGCTTGAAAAATCACATTCAATACAAGTTAATTCAATATTTAAAATATTTGCATTCCTTCGCGACTGAATCACAGATACAAACCTTGGATCAAGGACACCTGTGGTGAGAGGTGGCAACAGAAATGTGGCAGACTCATCAGTACGAAAGCTTTAGTTATAGGAAGAGAACCAGATTTTGCTGCTTTATGATAATGAGGGCTGAAAACAAGCCTTTGTGTAATTTCAGATTTTCCACATTTCAGATCCTTCCAGCCAGTTTATGGTTCCTGCACTGTGCTTTCTGCTAAAAATAACAATAATTGCCTCCCACTGATTTTGATCCACCAAAGGCAGGAAAAGTCAGAGTCCTCCTGCAGGCAGGCTGCAGAGAGTTGCCAGAGTTTTAGCTGCCATTTGGTCTAACTTGCAGAAAACAGAGCTGTACCTGAGATTTTTAGCGGAGTCCTGCTACTTAACCAAGCTAAGTGTTAGCTAGACACCAAAAACTGAGCAAGAAGGAACAAGAATTGGGAGGCTATAGGAGAAACAGTCTTCTACATGCCAAGATTACTATAGTGACAAACTGAAGTTAGGACGAAGGCAGCAATAAAGAAGACTGACTTTTTCTTTGTGATGTACCACAATGGCTCACATATGAGATTTTGTTCCCCTTGTGCTCAGCTTTCACAAAAAGCACAAACTTACAGCTGGGATCCTGCAGGTGTCCATCCCTGCCACCATTTCATAGGAGCCCACTGGAGATAAACCCACATAGCCCTCTGTATCACAGTGGGCTGCCCTCTTCTCTAGTTCTCATCAGCCATTGCTGCCGTCCGCTCATGTTTTCTGCTTCTTTAAAACCTCAGCTGAATCCTTGTTTTGATGAACTAAGATAAAGTAAATGTAGCGTGATTCCATCCTTCCTGCCACTGCTAGGTTGGCCAGACATGGAAACACCTGTCCTCCTTCATGTGCTGGCAGAAAATCATCCCTCCAACTAGAGGAAAGCAAGTATTCAGAGAACAAATTCTCTTTCCAGTCAAATGAAGCAAATTACTCAAATCCTTATTTGATTTCAGCTTTTATAATTACTGATCTGTCAGCATATTAACATTTTAGAAATACACTTTGTAAACTTTCACCCATTTTTCAAAAGAAATTACCTAGACAGTGCAGAATAAAGCCTGGTTTCTCCAGGTAAAGCAGTAGTCACCCTTGAACAATTTGCCTTATTTCTCAATTTTCCGCAGGTAATTTGCAACAGCCAATTATGTGGTAAGGACAAAAAAAAAATACACTTCCTGAACTACATGCTGTAGGCCAAACTTTGTGTGATACCTCAATGATTGCTGAAATGATTTGTTTTTTTGAAAAAGAATTGAGACGAAGATTGTTCCAAGTGAGTAATAATTTTAAAAGTTAAAACAATGAACTATTATTAACCTTCAGATTTTATCTGCCAGGACCCCGGAGCATGGGTGGTTCTCAGGATCATTGTGGATGACCAGTGGTCTACAAACTCTACTTGGGAGTTACTTTTATAAACAGTAACTGAAATTATCACAGTTTATATCTCCAAATTGGCTTCTATATGAAAAGCAGGAGCACAACATCACTCTGCGATTATTCACGTGTTGTTTGGTTTGTTTGGATTTTTTTTTTTTTTGGTGTCCAAGGACGACCGATTGTTTCTCTGATGAAGGAGTGTGAATGAGTGCAGTGTCTGCAGCTAAAGCTGGGTATCAGTTTACTTGGATATGGAAATACTGGTGGACTTGACTTTCCTTTGAAACCCGAAGAATGCGAAGTCAGCATTGTGACAGCTGTGCCTCTGCTCACGTTTTGAACAAACTTTGTTTTGGATTCGAGGGTTTGACTGCTTCTTAAGCGCTATATTTGTTTTACACTTTAAGGTTCATGTTACAAGATAGGTGCTCCTGCCTCTTCTTTCTCCATTTTGTTATAAATAAACAAATCTCAGCATCATGCAAAGTTCATGGAGTTTACAGTTTTATTTTCTTCATTTGGTTGGCCTGCCTCCAGAAAAGAAATAAATACTTTTCTAAAGTACTTTGGTTTAGGCGAATCCTTTCAGAATGAATGGACTTTCCTGCCCAGACTGTTTCCATTTGTCTTTCAAGTAAAGCCCAAAGAAATTTCTGTAAAGACAGCTTTCCTCTTTCGTCTCATGAGTTGTAGCCCAGTGTATGGATAGTTAAGGATAATGGTAGTGCCCCAAACTTCCTCATTCCCAGGAAAGAATTTCCTTGGCTTCAATGATTAGTAATAATACTAATGTAGTACTTTTGTATTCTCGTCTAACTGAATTCTGGTGACTGAGGGTGCAGATTTTCATTTCAAAAGTTTGTCAGTTGTCTTTGCTTGCTTTTTTGTGAATTGCTGCAAGAACAAAAGGTTTGATACTGAATGGTATTAGGTTGTGTGCAACATAGCCAGAGAGAATTTCTTCATTGCTACTTCCACCTTTGTGCAGAAAGACCGGAAGATCTGTTTTTCTGAATAAAACTGTTAGTCACTCCTTTCACAGGTGATACCCTGTGCCTTATGAACCTGCAGAGCAAATGTTCTCCCTTCTGAGACAGTAAGAAAGCTTATCTACTGATTAAGAGAAAAATGCAGCTGTACTTTTTGAGATGCCCTCCTAAATAAAGACATGCTCTTTGCAGCTTACATGCTTAGCAGCCTTCAAGAGCTTCAGGGAGGCTGGACTAGCTGATCTTTTGAGGTCACTTCCAACCTTTAAGATTCTGTGATTCTATGATCCACTTGAATATTGAGGCCTTGCTGTCCTGAATAGATACAGAGGACAGGATCAAGAAGCTTTGATCCAGGCACATAAAAGATTTTTCCCTAATCTAATATAATCATAGCATAAACCTGGGGAGTTTGTTTTTGACATCACATCCAATGAACACTTGTTCTTTTTAACTATCTGTTCTCTATTTTTCTGCCGCCATCTAGCACAGAGTATTCTAAAATATGGGACCAAAAAAAAAGAGAGAACAACCATTTGGAGACCACTTGATGAAAACCAAGACAAATATCTACTGGTAAGTCTACATCAGATGGAGGAATATCAGACATTCAAAAGCATATCCTTGAAAGGACACCTTTGAAACTTTCCATCCTGCAGTCCTTCCTGTTGAATCTGGATACACAATCCAGATCACATTTAGACAGTGCTGATTGCTACCTAATGAGGTAAGATATGGGTTTTTTGACACTATTGCAACAGCCAGGTCAAAGATAAGGTCACATGTGCTTATTGGACTGATGAAGACAGCTATCCAAGACTTCTACGTCTGCAGCCTTATGAATACTGAAAATTAGCCTGCCAAGACTGCTGGGCATTTCAACACTGTTGCCTTAAAGGCATCAGCAGGCTCTTTTTTGAAGCCTGTAGCTTTTGGCAGAGTGTAAATGAGTACAATACATATGTTAGCTTTGGCCCTGGGTTCTCTTGCAAGTGAATATGTTTTTATCAGCCTTGCTTTACATGAAGCACCATTTATGTGTACGAGCTTGAAAATAGTGATACACGGAGTGCCAGTTGTGTTAAAGGCAGTTAGCCCAGGGCACATGGTACCATCCAGCCTGATCTTTGTGATACACTTAATGTTATATCACTATATAGTAGTTCTTTTCATATAGATTTTTAATTCTTTTCAGGAGAACTTCATTTTGTTTTTTTACAGCAGTGCACAGAATTCATGGCCAATCATTCAAACATACTTAGGCTCTACTGTATACACATATGTATTTGCAGAACTGAAGACAAAATTTTGTTAATTCATGCAACTGCTGGATGGATGATAACAGGAAAGAGCAATTATGCAGATGAGACCCACCACTCACATGTGTGTCAGTATACAAAAGTGATATGGGTAACCACTGCTGTTAACCTGCCTCATAAGTTATTGACAACCAAAAATAGTATGTAGGGTTGGGTTTTTTTTCTGCAAGTGGCTCTTGAAGGCTGTTCCAGGTTGTTAACATTGAGCAGGTTAAGTGTGACCGCAGCAGAACGTTATGCAAATCCAACCAGAGTGAAAAGATTCTACAGGATTTCGATGGCATTGAGTCCTCTTGTAAACAGCCTTATTAACACTACAGTTACCATGTAGTGTGGTTAGATCTCTTTTTGCCTCCTGAAGCCAAATTTAAGGACCCTTAGTCTATACTCTTCATCTCCACAGATTCTGAAAAGGGTAGCTGCTGCACAGTCCACTGCTCAGTCTGATTCTCCATCTCTCATAATTGCACCATTACCAGCCATAAGGAACCCATTAATATGGAAGAGGTTTTGAAACCAAAACCTCTCTTTTCAGAGCCCTAATCTAGGAATGCTTTAAGGGTATATGCCAGCTCAAGAATCAGAGTCATTTTGGTTCTGGGAATCAAACCACAGCCTTTGAAAAACAATGGAATTCATGGCTCATTCCAGAAAGTTAAGCAACAACCTCAGCTTTTTGCTAAAAGAAGGCCAATAAGGTTTGATGTAACATCAGAAGAACTCATTCAGATCTAATAACGATATTTGTTTTCTGAACACTTTAGCCTCAACACAAGCAATTTCTCACTTCATAATTTTCCTTCCTAGGGCCTTCTTTTGGAATACCCTACAGGCAGATGTTCTACTTAACAGGAGACCCTCATTTTCTGCCAATTTCCAGACGTATTTAAGTATTTACTGATTGAGAACACTTCACTCATTAGGCAAAGACTCCTCTCTTTCTGTGTGGTGTGCCAGATGTTAGCTGGAGTATGATCTGCAGAAACACATGCTGTCTGAAAGCTACCTGGGCAGCAGTTTGGTGTATTCAGTCATTCCTGCCTTATTAGAAACAGCACTGTCTCTATTTAGATGTTGGGAAATAATGAAGTGCCTACGAAGCAGCATGGACTAGGTGATCTCTAAAGGTCCCTGTCATTCTATGATTCTATGTTATGTGCAGAGTTGAGTGGCAGAGGAAATCTAGTTCACACTGCACCAGCAGAAGGGTTACCATGAATAACATGGAGAATCAAAAGCAGCAGCAAATATGAAATAAGCTCAAGAGAATAGACATTTCAGAATGCGATTACATTTGTATTTCAAGTTGAAGAGGATTCATTAAAAAGAAGCATTTGCTGCCATTGTGGTAAATGTAGATACAAGAAGCAGCCAGCTACGCTGACCTTTATAAGCAGTCAGCAAATAAGTCTAGGATCTTATATTGTACTTCTGACAATGGGTGGTAGATAAGCAGGTAGGGGAAAGAGAACATCAAGTAGTGTCCTTTAAAAAGAAGCAGGTTTAAAATAAACTAAAAACATACTGGGGAAAAGAAAGTGACAAAAAGGGTTAGATTTCCTGAAAGATATTTGCACTAGAATTCATGTCCTGTTTACAATATTTGCTGTCAGCTTCAGCCTCTATAGCTTCCTGCAGAGTTCTGGTGTAGCTGTACATGGCTGATCAAAAGATAGCTCTGTGTGCCTGTTCACACATAGTGTTGGAAAGAACACTATGAATGGGTTTTGTGATTATACTTTAACTGCTATTGAATCAGATGGTCTCTGTTCAAACTTGTGCAAATCTGACAGGAAAAAGTTGGTTAAAAACATTTTAAAATCCTAGGAATTTCAAGGCACTGAAGTGGCCATAAATAAATGTTAAAGAGTAAAACTAGATGTTGAAAAACAGACTCCCCAGATATGTTGGACAAGAGCCTACAAAAGCCTTCAAAAGAATTTTCTTCAAAACACTACGAAAGTTAACAGGAAACGCTCTATAGGAGGCTTCATGATAATTATAAAGATGTTGTTTGGCACTTTCTGAATATTGTTTTCCCTTGTCTAAAGAAAAAGACACTGACAGTTCACAATAACCGCAAAATAAAGGATCAGGGCAGTCACAAATGTACGCTAAGGACTGAGTTCATATTAACAATATTTCATGTTAAACAGTGGTTTATCAGTAGACTAACAGAACTACCCCCTGTGCAGGGTATTTAGGAGCTGAAAAATAATTCCATAGATTTGGTTGGATGAAGCTTGAGAGTACATTGGATTGATCCTAATGGAGCCGAATATAAAGACAGATAAGAAAAGCCACCTCTGGCTTTTTCTGCTGGAGTCTCTAGCCTCCCTCTGATTGTCAACAGATGTTTTAAGACCTCATCACATATTATATAATAGATGGTCATTTATCTTGTGGCTCTTCCAGTTGCATCAGCACAGTTCTCTTCCCTTTCCTCCTCCCAGATCAGTACTGGTCCATTAGACTTACCAGAAGTTTGCAGCTCTCTATTTGTTTTATTTCCAGTTTCACTGTTTTTCTTTGATGTCTTTTTGGGAAGTTTTTGGTTGGTTTGGTTTTTTATTTTTCAGTAATGAGCACGGGACTTGTGACAGGTTTCTGTTTTCCCATCTTGTGAAATTTTCTTGTGCATTGACTGCATGAGATGTCTTTCAGCCATCCCTTAGCTGCCAGGAGTGGAGAACCCATCACAATCAAGAAAACTCTCCTTGCACCTGCAGTGACACCCTTTTCAGAGTCTCCCACATAGCACTGTAGGCAGGAGGTCAGCCTAATCAACCTTTTCTGTGTAGCTCATTCCTCAAGTGCTTCATTTCAGAGGCTCCGTTCCTCTCCTAATTCTGGTATTTTGCTGGCAAAGAACTATTTCGTGTTCTCTATGGCACTGCCAAACAAGCTGGTGTCTTCCCACCAGAAGCTACGTGGGACCTTTGCAATCAAGCATGATCTCCTGTAATCCTAAATTCTATGCTGAAAATCCACAGATGGGAGAAATCCTCCTGGCTCTGCCAGATCTGCTTCAACCTGTAAGCAAGTGCTTCTTCTCTGGGTCTTATGACTGAAGTTATAACAGAGCTTTGCTCCAAAGAAACCTACCAAGGCATTGATCCTTAGTATCTGTAAATGAGAAAAAGTGCTTAGTGATCCCTCCATGTAATATGCTGTCATCTAGTGTAACTGATTGTATATTCATTATAGGACAATAAAGAGTTCTTTGTCTCTTTCTTTATCTCCCCTGAGGCCAGCGACAAGTGTCATATCCCATTCCACAGGCTTTGAGGCAAACTCCTGTAGTCTTACCTTTTTCCTTTCCCCCATTTCTTATATGGGGACTCTCCTTTTTCTTCTCTGTTCTCTTACCTTTTAAACTTTGAATCTGTTTCTGAATCTTCAAGTTTTGAGAGTAACTGACAAAAGTGAGAAAAATGCTGGGGAAGTTTCTGAGTCTCACATAAGGTTACATAGTCCAGTATTCCAGATGATGACCCATCTCCAACTTCCATTGAAGAAAACCGAGAGATCACTAATTCCCATTTCACCAAGCCATTTAACTGCTACCATGTTTAATAGGATGCTTTCAATAACTCAGTCATTATATTGTCACAGTTTTTGGTTTTGAGATGTACTGTTTCCCAAAACCTAGAGGCATGTGCAAAGGCAATGTTTCTATTCTTTCTAGAAAGCTGGGAGAGACTTCTGTATCTCCAGTCCTGAGCTGAATGCTTGATGCACAGTGATTTCTACTCACAGAATTTAACTGGTTGATTTGAGAGTTAACTCCCTTCCATCCTCAAGAAAAATCAGGGATCTGAAGGACTGCATTTTTACTCTAGAATTTGGGTTTTGTTTGTCTGCTTGTGCATTTTTCCATATTGAATTTTTATCTGACGACGCAATGAACAGTTTCCAACCCTGTCTTTCTTTAGTTTCCTCTCACTCCTCTTTAGTCCTAACATTGTTAAATATTTTAGCAACCAGAAGGTATTTTTGGAGTGAGTATACTTCCATGACTCGCTGTTTTCAATGGCAACGCTCAGTTCTGGCTGCCATGAGCAGACACAAGATGCCATGTAAAACTGCAAGTTGACTTTTAAAAAAATCTGATTATATAATGTTTTACCATTCCTTTTTGGTTGAAATTCCAGGAAAGTAGCAACAAGGGTTTTGTATTGCCTACACTAAACAGTAAGCATGTTTTAAGTTCAGTTCAAGACTAAAAAGCTATGCTAACACAATAATAATATTCAAATTTTAAAGCTGTTTGGCACACAGGGATACTGAAAAAAAATGTCAGTTTCACCCTTTGACAGCACTGGCAGTCACTCTTTGAAATCTGCTATAATACTATAATTACCCCAAATATTTTGTTTAAACACTTTTAAGCTAACTAGGAATGCCAGCTGTAGGCAGGATCTCAGTTAAGAGTTGATTTTTCTGTTCACACAGGTCAGAAAGCACCCATCACTTACTACCTGCATATATTTAAGTTCCTCAGAGATCAGATTAATACCACAAAATGGAGTAAAGTAAGGCTAATTTGTTGACTGCCATGAAGAAAGAAGATTTCTGGAACTGAATCATAGAAACCACATCCTAATACTAACATACTAGGAGAGCTGTTTGCCAACACAATTTGCATGAATTGAGTATTAGGTAATGCAGAAGGGCAGAGGACAAAGGGAATAAGAAATGACACCAACTCCTCACCCCCAAAACCCAGAGGAACCCATGCCAACAGGCAGCTTCCACATTCCTGAGAAAATGAGTGCTTGCTGAAGCCTGGTTCCTGGTTCCATGATTGCTTCTAAGAGTTATAGCTACTGGGGACTTCTCAGGTCTTGCCACAGTGCCATGATCTTTACAAGCAATAGCTTTTGCACTGGATTTCAAATTAAATGTTCTAAAGGCTCAACCAAAACTACAGCTTCTTGGAATCTTTGGAATTGGTTCTGATACCTCAAATTTAAACACTTTGGTTTGAACACTCTGTTTCTGAGCTGGGTTTAAGAGGAAAGAGCAGAACAAGCAGAGGTTCTTACAGCTTGACATCCTCTATCTGCGTACAGAGAAATAACTTATTTTCCAGATTCATCCCAAAGGTTATTCTGCTGACTCAAGAAGCTATCCAGGAAACATCCCAAGGCCCTGTGAACAACATATGCACTTGGTGAGCAGAGCAAGAAATACTAACAAAGCCAGTAAAAGGCTTGCAATCTCATTTTAGTTGATTAAAGGTAAGATCATTTTTATTTCAAGTGAAGGTTCTTACTTCCTATTGAATTTGGATCTTAAAAAACAAATAGCTGTCTATAAGAACACAGTGATATTTCATCAAGAGGAACTTTTGAACATTACAGTTTTGCCTTAAGATCAAAAGTGAAAGGTCAAAAACATTTCCAAGCCGTAAAGACAAGATTTTCCACGTAATCCTTGTGAAAGTCCAAATTGGTACAAACTCTAATTTTTAAGGAAAAAAAGTCCACAAAATGTTTTACTAAGAAAAACTGTCCTGGGGAACAGACTAATAATCATATAAAACAATGTTTATGAAAACCTCAAAATGATAATTTTTTCCTTTACCGGGTCATCTATATGGATTAAATCTATCATACAATACTAGAAAAAACAGGGGCAGTGTAGAAATGCTGGGATATGGCAAAGCCTAGCTGCATATGATTTTGTTTCAGATCATTTAATTGGAGCATATCCACATGCTGGAGGTATAAAGGGGAAGCTGGTTGACTTGAACAACAAAAAAATTTCCTTTGAATTGCAGTATTGCTCAAGAATTACATCACTGAGTCACTCATAGGCAGACAGAAAAAAAATAGTTTCAGACCCTATTTAAAATGAACAAAGATTTTAGAAGAGCCTTTATGCACAAAAGTAAAAGCTAAAAGTGCATACCGTGTCTCATTATCAGTATTATTTCCCTTTTTCCTGGTTAGAATTTCCCTAAGCCTCCACAAGATCTTTGAAATTAACTTTAAGCTATTAAATTTTTGCATGGATTCCACCTTTGCCAAGGAAAACAACAAAAAAACTTTTACAGATTATCTTCTCAAACTCACTGGTCTCTGAATGTGACTTGCACAATTGGGTAACACCTGTTGTGACCACCTTAATGAGCTGATGTTAACCTGTGCTGCTGCTACTCTCCTTCTTCCCATTGCCCCAGAAAAATATTCTTGAATAATTCAAACCAAAACAAAGGTCCGTGAAAACCATCTAATGTGTTTCAACTATTTGATGAAGAGGAAAGAAAGATACCTCTCTGCAGAGAGATCCATCAGCTGCTAACATCTCTAATAAAACTAGAGCTAATGAGAGACTAATCCTGCAGATCTCATGATGAAAGTCTAGATGTTCATCAGAGAAACCTTTGAAACGTGCTCTCCACTTACAATGACTTTTATGTGTGTGTTGGGAGAAGAGGCATGTTATAGAGCAAGAAGCTTCTTCCACGTTAAATATGTCATAGAATCACAGAATCTTAAGGATTGGAAGGAACCTCAAAAGATCATCTAGTCCAACTCACCTGCCAGAGCAGGACCACCTAGAGTAGGTCACACAGGAACTCATCCAGGTGGGTTTTGAATGTCCCCAGAGGAGACTCCACAACCCATCTGGACAGCCTGTTTCAGTGCTCTGTCACTGTCCATCAATAACAAAGTATTAATATTTTATTAATACACCTTCTATATTTGCTTTTTTAAATGCATGCAACTTCTGATGACAGTTTTTAGAGGGTTTTTTTGCTCAGAGTGGCTCTTGTTAAACTGAGAGTTCTTAATGTGAATAATCCTGGATAAAATAATAGATATTCAGAGGCCTGGATTATTGCTGCACTTCACAGAAGATATGCAAAAAATGTTACCTCAGTGTTCAGTGAGGCAAGGAGATAACTGAAAACAGACTTATTATATGTAAACAAAAGCAGATTTTAAATAGATACAGCATGTGCCTTTGAATTTTTTTGATAACCTAACATGTCACCGTTTCTGGCTGCAGAATGGCTACCATTTTGAAATGTTAAAATCTGGTGGGGGGGGGAGATAGCATATTTATCTCATGAAAATAAAATCTAGAGTGTCTTCTGATCCTCCATTGAAAACTGACAGAGTTCTGCTGAAGCTACTGAGCAAAATGTGCCGTCTTTGTAATAGCGTAGGAAAAGCTTCCCAAAGGAAGTGGCTTCATAATGACTGCTGAATTGCGGCTTGCACCATAGCTAACTATGGCAAGTGACTCCTTTGATTTAGACAAATTAATTTGAATATTGAAGTTGCTATGAAACAACATGTTGCAGTAGCAAAACATATTTAGTTAGATTAAGGCAGGATGTGATGGCAAGGAAACATAGATCTGACTTGTTTTCCACAAAGGCGTAATAAAAAAATCATTTAAGTAGGTCTCTAGATGACTATTAAACCCAGTTCAAGCTACCTACAAAACCATTGTGCTTGCTAGCAGCAATAATAATTTCTCCCTGAATGTAGAAAATAAACCCTGATCATCTGGTCTACTAGTGCCATCTATTGTGTACAGGGAAAAATACACATATCAAAGGTAGAAGTTGCCTAGTTCTTCTTCAAAATGTAAGAAATGCTCTTTTGGCATCACAGTACTAATTAGAAAACACAGACAAAACTCATTAAATCTATTTTTTTAATCAAATAAAGTAATTATTCTCATTTATGTGTATTACAGCAGCACGCAGAACTCTAACCTGTCAGGCTTTGCCATGCCAATACTGTTTGTATATGTGTGTACAGACCACATGGGCACCTCCCCACAAACACAGTGAAAGACAGACTCACCTGTGAGAGTTTTAGTCAAAGCAGCATTACATTTATAAATTAAAACCTACTGCAACTCCTTTATGTTATGTTACATCTCTCCCAAATCCAAGGAAATGAACATTGGACCTTCTTAAAATCCAAGCACCGTGTTGCCTTTGGCCATTTCTTGGAGAATAGCTCTTCCAGCTCAGTCTCATGAGGACAGATTATTTGTAGCGGACATCGTAAACCCCTAGGAACAGTTTACCATCCCCAAACACTCTGAAGACTTTGAGCAGACTTTCCAAAACCTGAAGACTTGTGAAAATGTGGTGTCAACACTGAGACTAAGAATCTGTATTTACAGAGGAGTTTAAAATACCAAGCTCTTGGATGTGTTTACAGACTTCATACTAGAACGTTCAACGCTTACTGACATATGTTACCATAATCCACCTAGACTGCTCGAAACTTTTACAACCAGTACTACTGCCAAATAATAAACCCCTTGCCATCAAGATTGCTTAGTTACAATCAAATATATGCTCCTGTCAGAGATAAGGCAGAACACAAACAGAGCAGACCAGAGAATCATAGAATCATAGAATGGTAGGGGTTGGAAGGGACCTCTAAAGATCATCTAGTCCAATCTTCCTGGCTCAGGTAGGTCCGCCTAGGTCAAATCACTCAGGAACATGTCCAGGAGGGTTTTGAAGACCTCCAGAGATGGAAACTCCACAACCTCCCTGGGAAGCTTGTTTAAAAATATACATTTAAAATACCTTATGACAAAAAAACAACGGTGCAAAATATGGTTGCATATTGTCACTGGCTGAGCCCACATGGGAGAGAAAGGCAGAGAAAGTTACAGTTTCCAAAGACAAAGTGAGTTTTAAGGTTTTTGAGTTGGTTAGGTTTCATCCTTCCATGATTTGCAACTGTGGTAGAGACTGCCACGGTAGTATTTCATCAGTAGATCAAGCTGCGCAACCTAGAAAAATGAGGTTTTTCACTTTTGGAAGGGGTGGAGGAATGATTTAGCATAATCACTAAAAATAACTGTCATGTGATTTACTCTAGTTATGCACAAGAAGTTTCCCAATCTCTCACGATGAGATGACAAATCGAAAACATCACACAGAGTAGATGGAAAATATTTCCAACTTAGCTCCAAAGAAAAAAAAATAGCTGCTTCTTGTTACTAATAAATATGAAAATATGGAAAATAACGGTGTATTGCAAAGCAACATTAAGTGTACTGTGATATTATCTTTGCTAACCTGTTGAGATCAGTTGCTTATAAAAAATTAAACAGCATTACTTCACAAAAGTCATTCACAACTAAAATGAAACACATTTCTAGAATAATGGCTTTTTTCTTCAATTGCTTTCAACTTATCAAGTGAAAAATTGTCCAGAGATGGAGAACAAGCGAAGTGTTTTCAATAGTTCTTCGCTGCACAAATGAAAAGGTAATAATCTCTTGTCTCCATCTACGTGCTGATGCATGTCAGTGTTTCAGGGCCTGAGAAATCAAATAAACTGCAAACTGCTGGTGATACATTCTTTTGGTCATGAATGTAACTCTCATGAAATTGTATCGCAATAAAGCTCAGAAAAATAAGAGAGATTTCATTCAGGCATTCTTCAGTACTTGAATTAACATGTTGATTTGAGCAAATAGATTATCTAGCTTCAGATACTTTTGTTTCTTTCTCTTTAGGAAACTAAGCACTGTAAAGTTTGGCAGGGTTGGTATGATTCTTTTGACAAGGACAAAGTACTAAGAGATTAAATAAGTGTGAATTTGTTTCAGGAGCCTTGTATTGAGACATGATTTAGTGTTTACTAAGTGTTCTCTTGCCTTGAACCTTGTGAAATTTATTGTGGTGATTTACTGCCCAGATCAGAACTGTACAAATAATTCTTTTATTGTTTGTGTACCTGGGTTCACTCTAAAACCGCTGTAATATTAGTTAAGGCCAAACTTCAAATTCAAACTTGCCAGTGGAAAAAAAATGTTAATATTTCTATTTGAAGAAGAAAACATGGACCTTTAAGTTGTGAAACAGCTGAATTTAATGCAGTTTAAAATACACATTAAAGGAAATATCAACAGATAACTAGTTTTAAAACATCACTGTCCAAAACACATAGTTGTTTTATCTGAAAGAAAACTAGCAACTGAAAATCATCAATATTTCTGTATAAACTGTGATAGACCATGGCAAATGTAATTTTCAGAGAGTTTGGTTAATCTCCAAGTGGTTAACATACTAAATGGAGGTAGTGAATTAGTCCATGAAAGACACTTTTGCCTCCAGATACTTCTGGCATCTGATGTCTCAATTAGTTCCTTTCCAAGTCTTTCATTACAGAAGTAAGTTTATAGCAGCAAATATGCCATATCTTCACCCATCCCAACAAATTTTGGAAGGCCTTCTTTAATCCATCACTATAGGTTAGAACACAGGCTGGAAAACTTCTGTTTTGTACTAACCAAATTGCTTTAAGTTTTCTCTTTAGTAGATCGTGCATAAACGTAAATTTACTTTTTATTCCCACTTCAGTTGCAATCTTCCTATGACCAGCAGTGCATAAAGGAGAAAAAGGGGTAGGCTTTTACAGAATACATTGCAGTGATGTTTAAAATTCTCCTAAGATTTATATTTGTATATAGTGTCCACTGTCAGAAGCATGTAGCATAGTGTTGCCATCTACTAATGGCAAATTTCTGGTCTTGAAACATTTCAAGACACCCAATTCTGCACATGCTTTCCTCCACAGCCCTTGCAACTTAATCTTGAGTCAGAATTCAGCCTTAGTGTTTTCCACTTTTCTAAATATTAGCAAAATTTTGTTTCTCAAGTTTAAAGCTGTTACTCAATGAAATATAACAAATGAAAAAGTATGCATACCTCCAGAAGGGAAGAACTAAGGAGATCAAAAGTCTTTGAATGTCTTTCAAGTGCTTCTACAGATTGCTTCTATTACAGTATTTTTAATATATCCAACAGTATAAAAATTACAAAATACTGCAAAAAGTTAGCAAGAACATTACTGTGAGTCATGGCAGGCTTCTTTATACAACTTTATAAGTCCTTGTCCATCTGCAATGTTCTTTGTGAGCAGAAAGAAACCTAAAATACTCTAGAATACTCTAGAATATAAAAAAAATATTTTTTTTCCCCACTATCAGGAGTCTTCATGTATTTCTGTTGATATCCTTAAAGAAACTCTCTAGAAGAAAAATAAAACATGATCAGGTTAAAACAAATTAATTTTACAATTCTGTGATATAAAGTACAGGGAGATAAAACAACAACAAATGTATTTAAGTGCAATAAATACTGTGATTTTATTTTTAAAAGGCTTATTTTTCTTAGGGTCCTGCAGTTATTTTCTGAAGTAATAGCTTGCCTTTCTGTGAGCAGTGGTTAGGATAAAAAGAGGATATAACGTAAAACATTTTTCTACCATTGTCAAACACTAACACTGAATTTCATGCTCAAAGTACAGTCTGTACTTTGTACTTTGAGATGTTTACATTTCTATTTATTTGAATTCCATCCTTTTCTCTTCCTTTTTATGTTCAGAGCATTTAAATATAGCACCAACTGGCTAGTGTATGTGACCTCAATTATCAGTTCTGCAGTTACGCAAGTGCTTGGATCTGGATTTTTACTTTCTGGGACTTGTGTGAGGCAATGGTATATATAAAAGACTTACATATGGTGTCTGACATCTACAGCGATGAATTTTGAGTTCATCTTTGTAACTCTAGCATAAAGCAGCAGTTCTCATTTTTTATTACCTTACGCTCTCTACTCCAGTCTTGCAAATATCTGACTACTTTACAGGGAAACCAAACAACCAGAAGTCTGAGAAGGATAAGGAAGGCATGATCCTCCTAGAATCCATAGTAATATCCAAGAGGTTTTGTCCTCAAATGTCCACAGGGCACTTATGAACAATGCTTTTTTAAAATTCTTTTTAAAAATTCTTTTACCAAAGTTAAGCCTCACACATTGGTATTTTCAGTATTTTGTATCCCTGTACCAAATAACAACCCCATGAAACACTGCAGCTAGAATACGCTGTGTAAACAATAAGAGTTGGTAAGGCAAAGCTGGGGAAAGTAAGTTCAAGGCACACCTTTCACACTTTGCTAAGTGTTTTCTTCTTTAAATAATCTAATATTTTCTCTAACTTAAAGTCAGGCTTGATACATCATCAGATACAGTTATCTAGACCACAAGGTCAACACTTCAAAGAAAGTATTTAGTATTTTTTGCATTGTGAGGGAACATATATCAAAATTTTTAAAAAGCAAGGAAACATTTGCAATTGAGATACATTGGATTATTATATAAAATCTCTTAGGTTCAAAGAAATGCAGTTTTAGCTGCATCTTTTACTTTGGTATTATATCACCTTTAGATGTCTTCATTCTACAAATAAGTAAAAGATATTAATTTACCAAAAAATTTTCAAGACCAGACACCTATTAAACTCATTTCTAAAAATGATTTTTATGTTGTAAAACTCAAGGGAAAAATATTCATTAGGCAGACAAAAATTAGTACTGTGACTGATTAAATTTGTTTCTGTGTAGCTTTGGTATTTCTAGGTACACTAAAGGATGGTAATTTCCTGTTGCATTTGTTGTTATATAATTCATAGCATTTCTGAGTCACTGATAAAATGCTTAGATACCAACCTGAAAATCTCTAATGAATGTCAAAAAGAAGAAGATAAAGCCAAAGGCCACTGTCCATTCACAGATTGCACTCATGAGATGGTAAGTATAATCCTGATGGAATGAGACACAAAATAAACTTTCACATAAACCAGCTAAACAAAATAATTGTGGAATGCTAGAAAAATAGACATTTCCTTCTGTAAATTCAACAAATATTACAAGTCTTATGACTTCTTACCCCAATACTCCATTCAGGTTTAATTTTTACAGAATGGTAAGTGTATATATCAAGGTTGTATATGTTCCATTAAGCAATGTCTTGTGCACTATCATAAGAAATAATACTAGAAAACTACAATTAGCACAAGATCAAAACACAGATTGAATATAATTTGCAACTGCAAAAAAATAGTTCTCGTGAAAAGGATACCTAAGTGCCCATGTTCAGAACTTTTACTCAGAGACACTGAGATCAGTAGCACTATTGCGTACAGTAAGTTCTCATGATGTTTTCGAATGTGAATCTACCCTTGTATGACAGTTCCTGACAAGACCTCTATTTTTAAGTAGATCATCACAGAAAACCTATATAATATGACACAAACAGAATGTAAAGTGTTTTTTAACATGCTATCAACAGATCCACCAGCAAAAACATTGTCTCATCCTTCCACCTCAAATTAAAAAAAAAAAAACCCTCAAGAGGTAGTTACTACTAAGAGTATCTGATTTGTGAAGATTTATCTCACAGGTGGCTTGCAATTGTTTAGTTGAAGTATATTTGACAACCATAGAATCACAAAGTGGTAGAGGTTGGAAAGGACCTCTAGAGATCATCTAGCCCAACCTCCCTGCTAAAGCAGGTCCCTCTAGATCAGGTCATGCAAGAAGTTTTCTTTTATTAAGCTCTTCAAGCAGTATACATTCTCTGTATTATTCAACCTACTTTTCTAATACCTCTCTCTAGCAAAGTTTGTCCAAAAAGAAAACTTATCTTTCACAGTTATCACTCTGAGAACACTGGAATTGGTTCAAATACCCAATATTGACTTTTGTGTGCTTCAGATCAGGTCCCCAATATTTATCATAATAGTAAAGAGTATTCAATAAAGAATGATGAAAAAGATGAGAAAAACAATGTTGGAAAAAATCTTCAACAACCTCAGAATTATACTGGTTCACTTTTATTCAAGTGTGAATTTCATTTTCCAGAAATGTGAATAAAAAAGGAAGTAGAACAGCTCTTAACTTCTTTTTTTTTTTCCAGTTTGTTCTACAGGCAAGTCTCAAATGCTTGGTTAAAACGAAAGTCTAACTCTCTAAAGATGGACCCATTTGTGACAAGTTTTCTTATCCAAGATGTAGACAGTTTTCTACTGAAGAATAACTAGGAACCAGCACTGCACAAAACGGTGAGATTTCACAAATCTATTAATAATAATGTACTATTTAAAGTCTCTGAAGTGTTTGCAGTGCTATATGCTTCTAGATAAACATGAGAGCACACATTAATATGATAGAGGGTAGGCTGGATATCTAATGAGACTTACCTTTTCATCTGGAGTCCAATCAATTTTTGTCATGGAAATTTGTGAAGCAAACACAATCACTGGAAAAACACAATGTAAAGGAAACTATAAAAGTTTAGTGAGCAATGGTAAAAAAGTCTGCTTGAAAGAAAAGACCTCATTTCCTCCTTTTGTAACACAAGATTTCCTGAACAAGCAGAATATCAAATCAAAGTGTTAAAAGGTCAAATAAATGAAACACATTATTAACAGGTTGGAAGCAATCAAAACAATTTTGCACAAATAAAGGTTTCTGCAGGTTCTTCCAAACCACAGAGGGTAATGGGACACACTCCAGAACTTAGATCACATTCATGATTGAGAACTGTAGAGTACAGTCCTGCACTGGTGGAAGGGGAACTGTGTTGGTTTCTGTTGGTCCACAACAGGTGCAATGATATATTTGTAAAACTTTCAGGACTGGGGTCCCCCTTCACAGTTTGCTGAAACCAAAAGCAAGCTGTAGCTAGCTGGCTGATGAGATGATCTCCTGTGACCACTTCTCAACACAGGCACATCACCTACAGAACAATAAAATCAACAGGAAGACTCTAATTTCAGCAGGCTGTGGGGACAGCCAGTAAGTGTGTGAAGTGTGTTTCTAGGAGGGCATATAAAGGAAGACAAGCACCAATCAACATGATCAAAAGCATTTGCTTTAGGCTTGAAGGAAATCTTGTGTATGACAACTGTATTTTATATGTCTATGTTTTAGGTTCACTTCAGCATCAGTGTCTTCCTTTTGCAGACCTTTCTCTGTACCCTCCTTCAAATGAAGGAGGCTGGAAAGTTATCTATGAAGAACACTGGAGCATTAGATTTAAACATACCACTGAAACAAGAGACACATCTTTTTACAGGACACTGGAACTCATTGTTATGCTATTAATGGTGTCACAACATGCTATATGCATTATTACAGTAGAAATATAAGAGGCCTAAGTAAAGACTGTAACTTCATTTTCATCCTTTATCAGTAATGGTTTAAGTTAAAAGGAAAATAATTGAACACAAAGGGAAAATCATGGGATACACCACAAAGGATACTGGGAATGAAAGCAATGCATGATATTATAGATATGGCCATCCTTATGTGACACACCAAGTAAGTGTTCCATTGTGGACAGGACTTGTAAGAGATTATAGACTGAAGTGTGATGTACACAACACCTGAGCCAAATGCCACCAAAGCTCCTATGTCATGGACACTGGGAACAGACAGTTCCTAGAAAGAGAATCGGCACAATGGTTAGCTGTTATTACTTAGACACTGGTAGGGATCAACAAGCCCTGAGAAGATGGTAACTGCATTATGCTGGCCGTGTACAAGCAGTAGGAAAGAAACAGACCCTTCTCCCAACAGTCTGCTCAGAGAAGACAAAAGAAAATGGAAAAAGAGTAGATGTGAGAGGTAAACTAATCATGTCCAAAGCCACTAGGTCAAAGTCCTTTCCCATGTTCACATAGAAATGGAGATCAATTTTAATGCTGTTCTACAGTTGGTCTATTATCAGTTCATGTTTCCACAAACAGGAGCTGGCTTGAGTTTTCCTAAAGAGGTTCCTATACCTCCTTTTCCCCTTTCCCATGCCAAAGATTTTCATCCCTTTGTGCTGAAAGACTAATCTGCAAGGTTTCATGGGATCTGTTCTAAACAGCAACTGCTACAGCTTCATGCTCCATCCTCCAGTGGCCAACCACAAAGCTCCAGGAAATAAGTCATCAGAAGATTAGTTATATATTAAAAAAAAAAGTGTTACCTACAAAAAGCTCTTCATTTGAAGGTTTTACACTGTCAGTGTCTTGAATTCATCCACCCTCTTTATTTTTCCCCACATCATCGGTAACTTTTACTCAAGTTCTGCAACAGCTTAAAGTGTGCATAATATTCCACTATCACTATTTGTGGCCTGTATTTTTCTAGCACTCTCGTTATGGTAGATTCTCTCCTTTAAAACACAACCAAGTAGAATATCCAGTAACAAAACAGATGCAAGTTCCAGAGAAATTATTGTATTTCAAATGTTTAAAAAAATTACAAAGCTATGCTTGGAACCCAGTACCAGCCTAGGTAAGTTAGTTTTTAAAGCTCCTTTCTATGACCAGAGCGTAGCAAAATATGTGCCATGATCTGGCCTATTTTAGTGATTCATGAAAACACATCTATATAGTTTCATTACAAATTTCAACATCTTTCCTGCCCAGAGGCCATTGTTTCCTTTGTCTTGTAATGGTTATTATGTGTACAATCTTTTAAAAAAGAGAAATCCCCATGCTTCTCTTTCTAGTCGTTCCCTTTTATCTCTCAGTGACAGGTTTGAAAGCATCCTCCTCACAGAGATATTTAAGTGACATCTCATTTCCACAGTTTCTTCTCCCCTGTCCCACTTTTTGCCTTCATACAGAAAGCATTATGCAAGTGCAACTCTTAGCTTTTGCATCTACATACACAATCTACAGAGCTCATCTAATGTGGCACTTATGATTGCTCTTCTCAAACTGCCACAGCTTCCCTAAAAAGCCCATCACCCTCAACCCCTACAGGACCTGGGAAATGTTGCTACACCTTCTGTGGAAGGGGGAGACGTTCAGAGTGATGTCGTTTGTCTTCCCAAGATAACCACAACATGCTATGGAGCCCTTCTCTCCTGGAGATAGCTGACTGATGGGAAGAGGTGATTCAATTCCTTGTTTTGCTTTGCTTGCATGCACAGCTTCTGCTTTACCTATTACACTGTCTTTATCTCAACCCACAAGTTTTCTCAGTTTTACTCTTGCGATTTTCTCCCTTATCCCATCTGGGGTGAGTGAGTGAGCAGCTGTGTAGTGCGTAGTTGCTATCTGGGGTTAAAACATGACAGCCTTCTAAGCTGTATAGTCAAAACCAGAAAAATCTCTCTTCTGTAACATGTAACAGTCAAAATCAGACCCGCTAAGACCTGAGGTTTCACTTTGCCTTGCTCACAAAGAGTTAGATGAGTTTTCCTTCCATAGCCAATGACTTTTTAAAGCTAACCATCCATCATCTTTCATTTCTGTATTTCGAGCACTATGTTATTTAAAACAGAAAACAAACATCTTATTCATGACCTTTACTCACTTTTCCAGAAACTCTTTTGCTTTTAGAGGTCATACTCCCAGTTTTTTCTCTTATCTCTGAATGCTAAAGAAAAAAATTTTAATAACAGTTCTGCTTCCGTCTCCTGACTTGAAACAATCATCTGACCTTGAGCAAATCTCACAGCCTCTTGTCTCAGTTATTCTACCAGTAAATGGGGGTAAGTGTACTGTTCACTGATTCTACAGTATACAGGTAAAAGACTGAAGATTTGCAAGCCACTCTTTCCGTTTTCCCAGGCAATTAAGCCTGCTGAAAAACCTACTTGATCAGATCCTTAGCTAGATTATATACTTGCTGTGTTCTGAATCCTTCCTACAAACTGTACTTAAGATGGAAAGTAAGGTCAAAACAGAGGAAAGAGAAATTAGATGAGGAAGGAGTTTATAAATAGGCAATAAAAGACAATCAAGATTTGATGAGAATCCATGTTACAGCTACCAAAGGGCCCCTTTGGAAACTTTCAGATCAAAGTTTCTGCTTTTCTGACTCTCCCAAATTATTTTGTTTTCCTGATTTTTCTTCTCCTATTGAGTCTGAGTTTTTCTATTTCACTCAAGCAGCACTGTGTCCACCCTCTAATTTCTTTTTTTTTTTTTTGTGTCACATATAACACTAACCAATAAGAACACAGATATTTAAAAGTAGCAAAGCATGCTTAGAATAGAGTGCATGTTATCATTCAGGTAAAAATACAGGTCCTTTTGTCTTATCTGACTGTAAGCACATTAAACTGCAAACAGCAAAGCTCTCTTGCAGTGAAATTTTCACAGAAAAATTTTACATCTATATTAAGCTATTTTCTAGTACAGATGTATTATGGAACAAGCATACATAATCCCCCTTACTCATGTTAACTGTACAAGCAAAATATCCAGGATACCGGGAGAAGGCAAATCTGTCTTTTTAAAGCTAATGAAAAAAGGCAGGAGCAAGAACAACATTATTACTCCATTTGCCAAGTATCCACACTGTGATAATGTAAACTACTCTTATCTATTTGATTTTTTTACTTGTAAAATCACTTCAGTTTCATTTATGATACAAAATACACGGCCATACCTGAAAAGTTGCAACTATGCCCATTCCAATACAGCCCATCAATCCAATGCATAAGGAAAACATATTGCACGAAGATCTAACAAAGTGCGATGACTCATTTTGCTTCTTTATTAATAAATACCTGATGCACATTGTAATCATACCTGAAAAAAAAACCAAAACATATTCTGTTCAATGATCATCTATAGCTTACATTTTAACAGCTTTGCCCTGAAACATATTAGAAAACAGAAAAAAACCTGTAAGCATAATACAATGAATAATACTACCTTTAACTCTACCGGGATGAAGATGAATGGTGGTGAATTTGAGATGTGTTACTTTAAGATAGCACTGTCTTAACATTCTCTAAGCCTTAACATCACATATTAATGCCATCTAGAAATAACTGCATATCATAGAATCATAGAATGGTAGGGTTGGAAGGGATCTCTAGAGATCATCAAGACCGAAAAGCATGAATTTAAATCCTGTTCTCCCATATGTTTCAGGCACAGAGGCACTGGCATTCCACATAAGGAATAGGCATTGCGGGGACATGAATCATAAGCTGGAAGTGGGAGAACTTCTTTTGCTTCGATATGCAGTCTTGTGCCGGAACTACATCTCCTTATAATGGATGCCCTGAAGAATTACTACATTTTTGTAGAAAAACTATCTGTATATCCATAAAATACTTTCAAAGATTTGAGACAATTCTGTTTACTCTTTAGTATGACAACATCCCCAAACGACTAAAGACAGGTTTTATTTCAGTCTACAAGACCCCAATATGCAATTGCTCTACTGAATTAGAAGTTTGTGGTTCATCAGGATGTAACAAGTTGTAGACTGGATTCCACGGTTCAATAACACAGAATACAGTTTCCCCCTATCTACAGTCAGTAAAATAAATCAGCCAACTCTGTCCAGGCACTGTGAAATTACACAAAACAAACCAAGACAGTGTGATTGAATAAGGTTCTTAGAAAAGATTTTTACTTTGCATGAAGGCCATCATGGACTACATGTATGTAGAGGTACCCAGCTCTTCATCTCTCACTCCCTAGAAGTGAATAAAAAATACCTAATAATCCCATGCACTGGGTAACGACTGGGAGCTGAGCTGCTGAAGAGCAGCTCTATGTAGAGAGACCTGGGATTTCTGGTGGGCAGTAAACTAAATATGAGCCAGCAATGTGTCCTCGTGGCCAAGAAGGCCAATGGCATCCTGAGGTGCATTACGAAAAGTGTGGTGAGCAGTCCGAGGGAAGTTATCCTCCTTCTCTGCTTTGCCCTGGTAAGGCCTCATCTGAAGTCCTGTATCTAGTTCTGGGCTCCTCAGCTCAGGAGGGACAGAGAACTTCTGGAGAGAGTCCAGTGCAGAGCCACCAAGGTGATCAGGGGACTTGAACACGTCTCTCATGAGGAAGGGCTGTGGGACCTGAGGCTGTTTAGCCTGGAGAAGGCTGAGGGGGGACCTTATCAATGCTTATGAACACCTAAAGGGTGGGTGTCAAGAGGATGGGGCAAGGGGTTTTTTTGCTGTAGTGCCCGGTCACAGGACAAGGGGTAATGGCCACAAGTTGGAACTTCCGTTTCACTTGAACATGAGGAGAAACTTCTTTCCTGTGAGGGTGAGGAGCCCTGGCACAGGCCAGAGTGTGCAGTCTCCTCTGGAGGTTTTCAAAACCCACCTGGATGCATTTCTGTGAGACCTGATCTAGGTGAACCTGTTTTAGCAGAGGGGTTGGAGTAGATGATCTCTACAGGTGTCTTCCAACCACTATCATTCTGGGATTTTGTTATTTAAGGCCAGTAGACATGTAGCAGACGAGCAGACATCTGTAGGGGAAACCAGCTGTTGCTTCAATACTGTTCTTCCCTTTGCTATGGCATCCTAGAACCTAATGTCTCCCTATACCAAAGATGCAGTTTTTGCAGAGTAATGATGACTTCTTCCATTTTTTATTTCTAGCTCCAGTGACTACTTTGCGCTGATGAGGTGCTCTTGAATCAAAAGTGCCTCTAAGCCTGCACTGAGTGTGCCTTAGGACCTGGCGTTCTACATATCACTTCCATCTATCTGATTTGGACTCCACCATTTGACAGTGGAATACTTTTGTTCTGCAGCATATTGTATGGATTGCAATGGAAGCACAAAGCTTTTGCTAGCTTTCATATCTTTTCTGTGTTCAAACCAAGTACTTTATACATACCTAAAAGTGCTGAAATGTTAATCATAAACCCAAAGACGCCACTCTCTGGAGGTTTAGTTCCCGTGTCACTAAAGTAGGAGGAGAAAGAAGATAATAGTTAATTAAGATCTGTGAAACATAACTGAGATGTACACATGAAACCCCAGGAGAAAGGTAACTTGTGTGAACTGCTATGTGTATAACACATTTAACTGTATAAACTGGAATGTCATCTGCTGCACACTTAAGCTCCATTTGTAGTACTGAATCTTCCTTTTTAGAAATAATTTTTAGAGCATACTATTTGAACTGTATGTCTTCATTTTCTGTATGCAATACGCAGAGATGTGACAGAGCAACACTTTGCTCATGAATGACATAAAGACATTTTAGAAATGACATTTCTTTTATCTGCTACATTAACACTGTAACAGAGGAAAACACATCTAATGGCATTCAGTATCCTAAGATGTGAGAGAATATGGCTTAACTTCCCCTTTACCCTACAAGAGCAATTGCTTACCAATGCCTAGGAATGCTCCTAGGCACTACTTACTAATTTTGATACAGCTTACGAGTACTACAGGCCCAAAATGTTGAAAGTTGCTTCTGCTGAAGCAATTCAGCTTTATAGGGGACAATCAGAAGTTCACTGGGACAGATGGAGCATGAGTTTGAGAATATCAATAGAACTGATACATATATATATGCAAATGGAATAGCTTCATCATAGAATCCTTTTCCCCTTTTTCCCCACATGTGTGCAAAAGCTCACTTCCAGAGAATGTCCTTTCCTAGAAGGAAGGACATATTCCTGGGAGCTGACAGCTGTGATGCTGTCACCTCTTTATGCTATTTTTTCTCGTCTAATATACAACTAGTTGATATTTCTTTGGCCAGGATCTATTGGTCATGGCAACAGAAAACATGTAGCTCACAAATCTTCACATAACTTGGGTGTGAGTTTTGGCTGGCTGTTCAGTTACCCAGAAGTACTAGGAGGCACAATGGTGTGTCAGCAGAGGCATCCAAAGAACTCTACTGTCAAAAAGGTAAACACATAAGGATTTCAGCTCATGTCAAACTTCATAGGAAACTGAGCAAAGATTCTGAGAAAAAAACCCCTTTCTTTTAGGTGTGCGATGGGACAAGTAGGTACTAGCTAGAGATGGGTTTTTTTAATGTGATTCATCCTCATATTGAGGCTGGATTAGTTTTCAGTGTTCAACTTCTGAACCTATGACCCAGTACAGCCAAAATGACAGGTGCTCAGCATGAATGACTGTGCTCTTAACTCCCAAAAGTAGAAACACTCTCTACATGAGCAATTAATCTTAGAGATTTTGACAAAATTGTTAAGTTTTGGGCCAGATGAGTATGAATATATAAAAGATTTATATTTTAACAAGTTAATATTTGCTGTCAAATCCCTTCTACAGTTCAGAAGCATCTGTGTAATCAGTTCATAAAATGATTTAATAAGAATGAGAGGAAGCTTGGGGTGAAGGGAGAATCCTTTTCTGTGAAAAGCTGATGCAAAACGTAGAGAAAAATCTTGTATTTCTTTTGACCAGAATGGTTCCAAATTCTCAGACAGCAAAAGCTTGACCAATCCTCTAGACAAGTTTTTACAATTTCTCAGGCATTAACAATCCCTTTTCATTTGTATTTTCTTGCTGTAAATGCTTTCTGAAGACTTGCTCCAGCTTGTACTCTGCCTTGTTTCTCTTTGTGGGATTGATGAAAACTGACACAGTAACTCTTTTTTTTTGTTTGACACTTCGGAAAATAATCTTAATCTATGCCTCATTTAGCCTGTTTTTTAACCTTGAACTTCACATCTTTTCCTCGTGTTTTTGGAGTGTTTTCGTTACTATGACAAAGGACTCCACTTAGAAAGTGGGGTACTTGTGACAATCTTGAAGGACTTTTGCAAATCAGAAACTGCTCTATGCTAAGTACAGGACTGTGATCACTTCAAAGTTTTGAAGGACTTTAGGTGAGAAGCGAATGGACTCTGCACATGCAAAGAAAGCCATTTGAAGTTCTTGGAACACTTCACCTCATAAGAGCAATCTAAATAACCTCAAATTGCAATGAACTCCATTGTTCTTTTAAAGAAAGCTTTTCTTGAGCTAAAGCTTTACAGACAAATTTTGCTATTTCTGATTTTTATACTCACTGATCTTAGATATATGCTCTCAAGGAATTCCATGCTGAGAATAACACATATCTACAATGTATTTACGAAGTACTGCACTAGAGTTTCAAGGACACAAACCTTTTAATGAAATATTTTCCACTAAAAAAATCCCTAAAGTTAAATGAACACTTAGGTACATTTTTATTTTACTTCTGGTCTTCTGCTTTGGGGGAAAAAAAAAAAGGATTTGTGACAGTAACTGTCTTTTTGTAAAAAAGCAAAAAGCAAATAGCATTTGTGAAACAAAAACCTATATGCTCACTTTTTTGCAATACTAAACAAATGAGCACAACCACCATGGAAAAGACATAGAAAAGACAGGAACTCTACATGAAAATGACAGCACTTATGTCACCATCTCATGTAGCAGAATTCTACGAGCAGTCTTGTAAAGAGTGGAAAGACAAGAAGGTAAAGGAAGGCATGGAATAAATATTTCAGGGCCAAAAGACTCATCACCATCAAACTTCTTTCATAGTCATTGTAAACTATGTCTCTACAAACTAAAGTCCCAAATTTTTAAGTAGGAAGATTATATTCTGCCTACAATGATTCTGATTGATGCAGAGGTACTAACTGGCAGCAAATGAAAGAATCACAGAATGGTAGGCGTTGGAAGGGACCTTTAGAGATCATCCAGTCCAACCCCTCTGCAGAAGCAGGTTCACCTAGATCAGGTCGCATAGGAACGTGTCTGGGCGGGTCTTGAAGACCTCCAAGGAAAGAACCTCCACAACCCCTCTGGGCAGCCTGTGCCCACGGCTCCCTCACCCTCACAGTGAAATAGTTTTTGCTTATATTTAAGTGGAACTTCTGGTGTTTCACCTTCATCTCATTACCCCTTGACCTGTTGCTAGCTACAATAGAAAAAAGGGATGCCCCAACCTCCTGACACCCACCCTTTAGATAATCATAAATGTTAATAAGATCCCCCCTAGGTCTTCTCTTCTCCAGACTAAACAGCCCCAGTTCCTGCAGCCTTTCCTCGTATGAAAGATATTCCAATCTTCTGATCATGTTGGTGGCCCTGTGAAATACCTTTAGAAAGACTCCCTTCACCCTTTTACTGAGAAGTCAAATCACCAAACAGTCATCCCAACACATTCAAATCGGTTTGGATTGAGTAGTATGAGCAAAAGCACCGATTTGTAGTGTGAGCAAAAATGCTCATAACCTGAGCATTTTTTTTAGGCTCAGGTGAGGCCTAAACACAAAATTATACCCATTTTTATCTGCCCAGAAATGTATTTATATGGTTTGCTTGATGACCCATTAGTATAGCTTCATGTGTAAGTTCAGATGTGGTCTTTCTCTCATTGTGATGGCTATTCATGGTAAACAAATAAAATTAACAAGTTGCCTCAAGACATACACAGGGTATTTGAGGAATGTAAATAAGAATTACAGAAATATTTAACTACAGTTTGTCAATATTATCCTCCTTTGTGTAACTGAAATTTTCCCATACAAGCTCTACTTAATTTCTCTAGTTCAAGATATTGCACAACCTCAACGTTGCAACATTCTTCCTCTTTCTTTTTTATCACCCGAAGTTTCACTAAATCACGTTCTTAATCCCATGATTCAGCCTCTTAGGCTAAAGCAATGACCTACAAAATATGAACTACAGCATGACTAGTGGACTGAGTACTTAGAAGGAATCATTGTATTACAGCCAAATGCACCTTCTAAAAAGACCATATGCTTAGACTATACACCTTTAGAGTTGTTAGATTGTTCACCAGCAGTCAGTGTGTACCCTTAGTCCAAATGTCATGTTAAAAGGATGTAAAATAAATAAGATATCTAAAAAAACTTTAGTAGCAAATGAGAGGGTCTGAAATGTGTGTAGGTTCTTTTTTTTTTTTTTTTTTATAATCATTGACACAGCCTCGTGGGTCTTGGGGTTTTTTAGGGTATGTGGACATTTAATTGTGATTCCTCACTTAAAGGATAAGAATTACTTTTTTCAGTGAGATGTTCAGTTAGACGGATGTAGCTATGGCAGCTGTGATACATTCATCAGTTATTCAGCTGTGACTTGTAGGTTTGGTCTATCTCTTTAAAAAGAATGACACAATTGAGATATCTGTGCTGTCAAATACTTGACTGTGAACACAATTACACAGAAAAAAAACCATCCCAAAACATCCTGTTCTGCCATGTATTTTATTCAAGGACATGGCTTCAACATAAGAAACATCATTTGTCAAATTTCTTACTACAGGACCTGAAAAATCCTTCTGAGCACAAACCACGTACTGAACATAGACTCAGTTACAGCAAATGGTTTATTTATATTGATTAATAATATGCGACCTGATCTAGGTTGACCTGCTTCTGCAGGGAGGTTGGACTAGATGATCTCTAAAGGTCTCTTCCAACCCCTGATATTCTATGATTCTATGACAAGTTGGACTAGCATTGAGCACTTTCATGTCAATAAAACTGTGCATGCAAACACAGAAGGGTATATATATAACCACAGTTGTTAAGGCAGTAGGTATTTGTGCATGGACAAGGCTTTCCAAGAACTGAATCCAGATCTGGGCAGATAATTAAAAAATTTTGCTAACACAAGCATGCAGCCCAACTTTCTTTGTACTTGAATGAAGCTCAACTTCCTTGTGGGCTGCAATGTCATTTGCACTATCTCACTTGCTTATGGTGCTGGATCCTATTTTTCTATCAAATTTAGATGTATGTACAAACCAGGTTAGCAGCCTTGTGAAATTACCTAAAGGACTTGTGCAAGTCCTTTAAGGAATTAGGTCTAGATGTGTCTTGAAAGACGCATTTGAAATTCTTTTTCAGATCTTCTCTGAATCAGAGACCATCCTTTGATTTCTGGCTTACCTTTAATCTAGTAAGAGATAAATACTAGTAATACTAGCACAGGTTTAAGTGTGAACACAAACAATATCTAAAGAATGATTTATACACAATTGCACTTGACTATGGTTATAGAGAAGAGCTGCCATTCATCTCTCAGGGAGCCTTTTACACTCGTGGTTATATGATGAAACTTTAAAATGGTGTATTTGTGGGTGTATGTCCCACAAAGGCTATTGCAGGGCTTCAAGTCCAGTCACCATTTGATGTGCTTTGGCCCAGTTCTGGAGTTACACAAACAAAACTAAGTTTCCACTGCCCACTCCTTAAGCACGCTTTGACTCCAACAGAAACTTGTTTCTGGTCCTTTCTACCATGTCTGTCAGTACTCGGGTGCTGCGGCTCTCAGAGACGCCTGGGTGCTAGAGGTGATGGGTGACCGGGTCCCCGCTGCGCCTGCCCTGCCGCCGCACATTCTCCTTCTCCGGGGAGCCCCACGTCTCCCGCCGCGGGGCTGGCGCTGAGCAGGTCCGTCAAGACCCTCACAGCCCGGGCGGCATCCCCAGAACCCCGCTGGCACCCCAGTCTCTCCCTTCGCCGCCCCCGCCTCACCTGATGTAGGGGACTAGGGGCTCGACGTGCCCCGCTAGGACGGCGATCACGTACGAGATGATGAAGGCAGCGGAGGACCAGACGACGAGCAAAGCGGGGACGAAAGCCACGCCGGGCATGCAGCACAGCATCGCCGGCGGCTGCCGGCCCGGAACATCGGGAGGAGCGGCCGGCTTGCCGACGAGGCTCCGCGGCGGCTCGCCGAAGCCACGGTCCGTGCCCGCGGGCTTGCCAGGAGGAGTAGGCGCACCCCGCAGGCTCGCCGGCGGGTTCTCTGCCTCCCGCTCGCCTGCCCGCCCGGCGCGTGTGCTCCCCCGCCAGGCAGCGGCGCTGCAGCCTCCCGCGGCCCCGGGGAATCCCCCCGCCGCCCGCCGCCCTCCTCTTCGCTTTCGGTTTCCCCCAGCGCTCGCTCTGGGGGCCGGGGCCAGCGCCAGCCCCGCCTGCCGCGGCCAACGGCCGCTAACGGGCCGCGGCTCAGCCGGCCCGCCGGGCTGCCCCAGGCGGACGGGAGCGAGAGGTGCCAGGCGGAGGGGGGCCCGGTCGCCTTTCACCCGCGGCGGCACCTCGAAGGGCTTCGGAGAGTTTCTGATCGACGGCAGAGAATCTCCCCGCAGCCTCGGTCCCGGGCGCGGGCGGGCTCAGTTGCTGCCAGCCCTCGGGCCAAGGTCTGCGGGGAGTGTATTCACTGTTATCTGTGAAAGGAAAAGGGCTAAACATGTGGTCCAGCCTTTGCGCTTGTCTCTGTGGGCTTTTCAGGGCGAGCTGTGCCGCGCTGGTGACAAGACCTCAGAGATCTCAACGTGGCGCCAAGGCCACTTCTCCCGGGGGTCACGGCACGCAAGGTAGAAACTGTTTCAGGAGCACCAGGAGCGGAAGGTCTCGCTGTGGAGCCCTGCGTGGTACAAACCACATCCAGCCTAGACCATCATTTCAAGTGCATCACGTAGGCTGGGTTTGCAGTTCCTTGGGAGGATGAGCTTTTTTCACTTGCTTAGAGGGAAACCACAGTTCAATTCGAAGTTGTGCCGTGTTCAGCATTTTCACTTTGGTTTAATCTGAAGCCATGGTCAAGGTTGTTTCTCTTTCCTTCATATTTAGATGCCTTCCAAACTAACATCCAAATGCATGGTCACTATTCTGAAATGAAGACTAATACATGAGTATTCCACCTCTCTTCTTTCGTCTCCTTGAAAATTTATTGTGAGTCTTGTCTTGCCACCTTCAGTACACATTCTCTGTTGGGGGAAGCGTAGTTGGTTTGCAGGTGAGTACTTTGCATGCTTTGAAGATACTGAGAAGTGAGGCAGACATTCAATAAAGGAAGTTGGGACAGTGTGGTGGAAGTACAGAAAAGAAATCACACAAATTATTCCACCACTAAGACTGGAGGTACTCTATGCCCTATGCTTTTTCGGCAGTAGCACATTGCTCATGTTCCTAATGTGCAACTTGAATCTGATATTCATGTTCATACTTAATCACTTTAAAATAAAAATTAAAAAGTCTGTCTCTTTTCGTATTGACTAATACTTCTATACTAGTCTGAAAAAGAGATATTTCAGGGGCAGGGAAAGCAAGGATTTGAGGGGGAAAAAACCCGACAACACAAAACAAACCACAAATTCATACTTAATCTAGGTAATCTGTTTTCCAGTAATTTTGAGTGACAGAAATTCTGGCTGAAAGAAAGCATTTATTTCTTTTTAAGTTAGAGATGCAAAAATATTAGGATGACAATATTTGAGCTGTCTTAATATATACTGATTCAAAACTCTGGGGTTTCTGTTTAAACAGAAAATTGAAAGAAATACTATACAAGCACTATATCTAAGTCTCTTCGGTAAATAAATGGAGTGCAGAAATGTATTGAGGTTCACCAGATTTACTCAAGTAGGATTTGATATTTTTGTGTGTCAATAATGTAGTATTCTGTTTTGGTTCCTTGTAGAAAGATGACAGGATACACTTTATTTTACTGTATCAACATTTAAGTCACATTGTTGGAAAAATGTTTCATCGACTGTTCTGAAAAATCTCATGACACTAGCTATAGTTTTGGAAGTAGTAAATAACTTACTCTTAAGTGAGAGTTGACTATTTAAATTCTTCACTTGACTTTTTTTGCAGTGCCTGGGTATTATTTGGCATGAAAGAAAGAAACGTCTTTGGCTCAAGCAGCTCGTAGCTTGCTGTTTGGAAATCCCTAGCAAAGGCTCTTTGTTGCTATGTAAACATTTTTTACAGCTCATGTGATGTTTCTTTATACTTTTATTGTAGGAGGTAGTCGGTAACAACATGTAATTTAAACAGTGATCTTTAAATTGTCCTTGTCAGCAGCATTAGTACATTGTTCTTCAGAAGATCATCAGGAGATGCAAGGAGTAATAAATCCAGGTCATTCACAAAATGAGTAATTTTATTTACTGGTCTTGAGAAAAGTGTAATATTTCAAAGAAGGTCTATGCGTTTTGATTTATTGTGTAAAGAAAGATTGAGGGAGGTAAATTCTGCACCTCTGCTCCACTTTGGTGCGACCCCACCTGCAGTGTTGCATTCAGCTCTGGAGTCCCCTGTAAAACACAGACATGGACCTGCTGGAGCAGGTCCAGAGGAGGACCACGAAAATGGTCAGAGGGCTGGAAGTCTTTCTTGTGAACAAAGGCTGAAAGAGTTGTGATTGTTCAGCCTGGAGGACAGTCCAGAGAGACCATGTTGCATTTTCCAATATTTAAAGAGACTGAGAGAAGAAAAAAAATATTATTATTTAGTTAGCTAAATATATATTGTATTGTATCTATTTGTTGATATTATTTCTTTTATTTTAGTCTGGAAAAGAGGAGACTGAGGGGGGATCTTATTAATATTTACAAATATCTAAATGGTGGGTGTCAGGAGCTTGGGGCATCACTTTTTTTAATGGTATCTAGCAACAGGACAAGGGGCAATGGGATGAAGCTGGAACACAAAAAGTTCCATTTAAACATAAGAAAAACTATTTTATTGTGAGGGCGAGGGAGCCCTGGCACAGGCTGCCCACAGGGATTGTGGAGTCTCCTTCCTTGGAGGTCTTCAAGACCCGCCTAGACATGTTCCTATGCAACCTGATATAGGCGAACCTGCTTCTTCAGGGAGGTTGGACTAGATGATCTCTAAAGGTCCCTTCCAACCCCTACCATTCCATGATTCTGTGATTATATATAAGAAAGACTGAGACTTTTTTTTACGCATTATCTTTCCAGCAGAAAACATTAGTAGTTAAAACAAATTTGGGAGGAAGGGGTGAAGACTCAGGGACTGAAGGAATGTTGGAGCAACCACATTTTGTAGATCACTTGCACAATTCTCTGTTATTTTTATATGTTTCATCCAGACCATTTTTCTGGTTAAATCATTCTATTTAAAAAATGGTTGGGGGTTTCTGGAGTGGCTTGTGAATAGTCCTGGTTTCCTCTTGTAGAAGCAGACAGCCACTGAAATGGTTTGTCTTCTTAACAGCATGGTCCTGATAGTCATTTGCTTCAGTCCTTCCCCTGTTATACTTCATTCACTTATATTATTTATACTGGACTCTGCCTGAGAAGTCCACAAGCACAGCTTGTCTGCTTGAGAAAACAAAGTGTTTTGGCAAGAAGTAGACTTTGTAGATTGTGGTAGTCAGATGGAAGTTCAGAAGTTCCCATCTACTTGTTTTTCTATTGCTTATAAACATAAATTGTAAAAAAAAAAAAGTGTTTACGAGAAAGCTATCTAAAAATAAGAGTATGGAGAAAAAGCATAGCTTAATTTAGGCAGATTTGAGAGAGATCTAAATAAAATAAGAAAGTGCTGTTCTGTAATGCATAATTCCAAACTAATTTGTTATTAAGTAATATGAACATGTAAGACCTACTTAGAAGATTCCTCCTCCCTAAACATGTTGATCTTTAATATCCCTGCATGGTGTTCAGACAGATTTATGGTAGCTCCTACTTCTCTCTTTTGGTAAAGAACTTGCTGGAAGATGAAGGAACAAGCAAAATGAGAAAATGACAGTAAAATGAGCAAAAGAGAGTTTATGTAGTTCAGTTCTTGAAATCTTATGTTTTGCTACACATAAGCACTGAGAAAAAAAAAACAGCCTTAATCTGTGGTTTTTTGGGTTTTTTATTAACATCTACCATCCTTCAGCAAACTCTACAGAAAAGCCAAGTGATTTTTGTCTTACATCATATGCATTTTTTAATGATGAGTAAAGGGTACCTCCCAAGCTAGCTTTGGCTCTCATATTCAGGCATTCAAAACCCTAAACGAAACTGAAAAGAGTTTTATTCTAGCTGTTACTTCACTGCTGTTTTAGCACTTTTACCCTTTCTTGAAACTTGAAAGTGTTTCCAGGGTAGAACAAAACTCCTAAAAGTCTGTAGGATTATATTTAGAATACAAAACCATAAAGTCTGCAGATTTTGCATTCTGAGGGTACTTGTTGGATTTATATATTTGTAACTAGACCTAGATATCCAGGGAGTTCCACTATAATGACATATCCTTTGGAATTCACAGACTTAAGACTGATCAGAAGTAGAACTAGATCTTCTCAGGGAATTAAGGGAGAGAGAAGAGGAAGAATGCATTGCATGTAAAGAGAAAAGCAATGTATGGTGGAATAAGGGAAGAAGGATATGACAGACTGGGGAAAGCTGGGGAGTGCTGTGGTAGAGATGGTATTGGCTGGAACGAAAGAAGGAGTTTTCAGACACAGGTTGCGCCAGAAGGACATTTACAGGAGGAATCCAAAATACTACCTGTAACTTCTGCAGATTACTGTGTGAAAAGTTCAAGATGGTTTGTGGTCTCTCTTCCTCTCTGGTCACATGCTAAATGTCTGTAATCTTGTCTCAGTAACAAAAGCAATTCTCACTTCTCATATGATGTTCAGAATGGCAATAACAACAACTTACATCTATGAAGTCTTATGCTGTGAAGCATTTATGGCATTACAGTAATATTTTTGATAAGTAATGTAATTCAGTTGTAAAATAGTTGTTAGGTGTAATTGTTGAAGAGAAAAGATGTTTCACTTTTGCTCAGTTTGGTTTTGTTCCCTCTGTAGTTAGCTAGTGTACAATGTCTAACCAAATGTCTAAAATATAGATAATGTCTCAGCTGTCAAAAAAAGTGAGCAAGTAAAAAATATTGGCAAGTCACTTGAGAATGAAGAGAGGTAACTACTGGGTTGAAAATGTGTAGTTTTCCCTCATTTTCACTTCCAGGTGATATTTTTCAAAAGAAAGGGTTTAATGAGAGAAATCTTTTTTTTTCCATAATACATGAGGTATAGACCAATGTGGGCTACAAAGGGCAAGAGAGAGACTGCTTATCTGCAGATAAACCATTCTGCAGTGGTTTTATTCTCCCTCACTCTACATGCTGAATCAGGTAGTGCGAGAATTTGGCTCTGTCGTTTTAATAATTTTGTCAGTGCATTTTTAGGGAAAAGGCAATCATTCGGTGCAAAATGGTAGCTTTTCATGTCACCTTACCTTCTGAGAGAAATATCTTTGCAGTTTTTGTGATGAAATTCATGACCTTGAGTCCAGTTAGGATGCAATGGGATTAAAAGAATCAGTCCTAAACAGAGAATTTGATCAACGCTAGGAAAAACTATTAAAAATATCTTTTTCTCAACATCAAAAGTGGCTAACGATGTGCTATGTCCAATATAAAACCTCCAGTAAATGGAGAGTACCCAATGCTAAAAAAATCAGATCCTATTTTCATATCTTACATAGATTTCTCAGAACAATTTAGGCATGTTGGTTAGTCTGCCTTTACCACAGCACCACAATGGCCTGTATTGCTAAATACGGGTCATTTGACTATTTCTTCCTGTTTATATCATGCTTTGCACATTGCTGGATACATTACTGTGTGCTCATTTCATAAACTTTCTTCTTTGTGTCTGGTCACATCTGATGCCAAGGTCTCACAGTGCCACAGAGAGCAGCTACATGTGCTTCAGGGTAATATTACCAAATTTCTTTATGTTGGAACTGCTTGTTTCAAGCTGATGTAAATGTAACAGACTTACTTAGTAAAATGTAATTTTACAAAACCTAAATATTTTGTCCAATTTAATTTCCTCACTTTTAATAAATGGCATTTTCCATCGCTTCTTGGCCTTTAACAACGTCCTTCATAGTTCTTCTGTATCAAATATTTGTGATGTGTAGTAACTCTGATTAGATCACAAATTATATGGAATAAAGGCAGAAGATGTGTTATTGCTCAGTAAAAGGGCAGTGAAGTCAGTATCATGAGGCATAAGGAAATGCTGAACTTTGAACCCTGGCCATGAGCACTGTATTAATCTGTGACAGCAGAGTGTCACTGTTTCCCATTTGTGGACTTTGGATTGAGGAAAAGCTGATGCAGCCCTGGGAGTCCCAGAAAAAAGATTGTAAGCTGTACCTAGGTCTTGCCTGTACCAGGCTTTCCCACACTTTTGAATGGCAGTGGCAGATAGGCATCAGGTTTTACAGTAGTATGAGTCGTGCACTGTTGCAGCTTATAATCAGAATTCAGTAGGAGATGGGAAGTGGTGCCATAGGCAGCAGCATCCAGAGTCTGGCCATTAGAGTCCACCTGTAAGGGTTGCTACGTCTCATAGGGCCACTTGCCAGCACCCTACTGGATAAAACCCTTTTGATCCTTCTCCCTGCATGTGTGCTAAGGAGGTTTCGAGGTTTAGGTTTTCTGAGGATGGCAGAGTAATTCACTGTGAGTGTAGGGTACATGTGATGAATTCTTATCACATTCTGCAATAAAATAGAATTGATAAACAACAGTTAATAGAGCCTTCCAAAAAGATCTTGTAGTAATTATTTTCACTCTGCTCTCTTTGTAGTGTCTTTTTAGAAAGTATATTTCCAAGCAACAAAGGAAATTGTGCATCCTAAAAAGGTACTTTTATCTATTTCATCCCTCTATCTGATGCTGTAATCCATATGAGGTGACTGAGAGCTAACCACAACTAAATGCTCTTCTAATATTCTGAGTTTCTATCCTACTACTGTCATGTAAAAAGTACGTGCCACTTCATACGGCCACAAAATCATTTTGACCACTTTTTATCACCAAAGGCAGTTCCACTTTTTTCTGCTAAGTGTGCTGCTCAGTGAAGAGCACTAACTGCTCTGCTCATTCTAACCATCCGATCCATACAGTCTGTCTCTGTATTATTACAGCTTGGTAGGATCAACAAAAGAAACATAAATTCCAGCACTATTTAACAATGACATCAATGTACTAAAGGTCCCGTGTTTTCAGTGTTATAATAT
>WBNH01002342.1:38669-81155 GCA_013401255.1 Urocolius indicus | reverse complement strand
CAGTCCTGGCAAGCAGCAACTTGTTTTCCCATTTAGCCTATTTATTTTAGCATTACCATGAGAGTAGACTCCAAGATTTGTGGAGAGTGTTACAGATACTAGGTGTATGCAACTTTTGCATTATTCTTTGTCCATTCATACATTAAATTAATAGCCCTCCCAACTCTCATCTTGCTAGGTATCCATTAGCTTTCTCCTGATAGCTCTCTGCACATGCAGTGCTTTGTCTGCCTCAGCTTAATCTTTCTGACTTTTGAACAGAACTGCTTTATTGGAGTTCTTCCACATTGTACCCATTTACAGTTCCTTTAAATGATGATAAGGGAAAAAAATATTATACAATTTCGTTGAGTAGGATCAAATCTTAGGATGTGATGATAATTTTTTCATTGTGTTTTCTGATTATGTTTAAAATGATTATGTTGTTTTTTAATAATACAAGAAGACTATTGCTAAAGACACAGAACAAACATGTTTCTACCTAAGAAACAATTGACAAAGATGTGACAAAGATGTGACAAACAAAAGGATTAGGACAGCTTTAAGAAGATTTCACATAAAAGCTTAGAACTGGTTTCTTAGTACAATGCCTGTCTAGCAATTATGATATGCAAGTGAACTAGACATACGAATCATTGCACTAGTTCATATGACATGTTTAATTGTTACGATGTGCTCATTTTATGCTCTTTTAATTGTTGCCCTTAGTAGAGCTAAGAACAGACCTTCTTTAAGGTCTTTATTTTATGTCTAATCTTGATATATATTTGCAAAACATGGATTTTCTCTAACTGAATGAAGGTAATGGATAAATGTCATAAAATATGTAGAAATTACATTATGAGAACATCAATGGAGAACTTTTAGTTAAAAGTAATTTATTGGCTAAATATGTATGGAGTGTTATTTTGGAAGCCAATATGATACTTAAATCAAGTTTGCACTTAATTTCAGTGTCTATGGACTGTTGTATTGATTTCAGTTCTCATCAGATAGCAAAGGATCTAAAATGCTTTAAGTAATTTTGTACTAAAAAGCTTATTCTCATTAAAATACTTCTTTTCTGGGGTATGCATATTGGATATATCACTATCCAATATTCCATGGACAAATCTTTCCATTACTATCAAACAAAAATAACAAGGAGGAGAGAGGTGAATGAAATATCTGCCACAACTGTTGTAGAAAGTCACATGTTCTATACGGTCAAAGCAACAACTTTCTAGTTCAGTCTATTACATGAATGCCATTTTAAAAGGCTGCAAACAAAAGCTGCAATACAATGACTAATACACTACATATAGAATATGTACCACTCCTGGACTGTGTTGTAAGCTGATTGCGAAAACAAGAGGAATATCAGAATAGAAATCAATAAATCAGCTCTGGTGTGTTGATGTGCCAGGCATTAGCTCTGACTTGTTAACAAAATGATCTCAGAATACAGTACTTAACATGTTTAGACATCCTTAGTTGGAGACAGATTCACTACTGAATACATTTTTATGCAACATCCAAGTGACCACAAATAAGTTCTCAAATAGCAGGGAATCAGCTAGTAACTGATACCTTTGAATTTAACTGCTAAATTCTCTTCATTAATGGTTGAATATATTCTATTTCTCAGGAGTACTATATAAAAGAACAAGCTTACTGTTCCATCTCCTATACAGCTCCTAGAGAACAACAGATACTTTAATCAGCGTCATTGGCATCCCTGTCTGAAGTGAACGGTTTGATAGGTTAAATTTACAAAGAACCACTTATTTGAAAAGATCCTGCTTTCACAAGGAAAAACAAAAATTGCCATCCTCAGTTCCCTGTCCCTTCTGCTTATTTTCTCCTTTTCAGCAGTTTTTTTCATTTCAATAGAAGTGTCACAGTGATGATTTTACATAGAAGGCCAGCCAGACTGAGAAACCTCTTATAGTGACTCTTAAGGGAGAGGGCATATAATCTGACAGCACAAATTGGGTCTCTCCAATCAAGTTTACCTTTTCTAGGTAGTCCAGATAAATAATCTTTATATATTGCTATACACACTTTGCAATGCTTAAGTTAGAGGAAGATCTCAGTGACTGACCAGAATGCTGTCTTCCTCCACCACAATATGCTGTAGAACTGCCGCTGCACAGAATCATGTACACAGATGGCAATCCAGGTATTTACAGTCACTTGCAAGCCAGGAAAACTTCCTCCATAACTCTGAGAAGTTGCTGAGGCACTTTACAATACCAGATGACACAACATGCAGCATAAAGAGGCAAACTGTATGATAGAGAATTATGCAGATGGAGACATCAGCTGATAATCTCTCTGTCATATCAACGTTCTGGTCTACTGAGACACATAGCATCCAGTAGTTATCCACCTCTAGTCCTGCCAGAGTCCAATATTCTCTCTCCAGCTTCATTCACATATTCCATATATGAAAAGTGTAATGTTTAATATCCCCAGTCTCTGGGAAGGCATACCTGTGTGAAGCCGGCTCAAACCTGCTGTTATTTAGTTATTTTACTAGTCACCCAGTTTTCATACTCTACATTGGACTGACTGAGGTATTCACAGCCCCTACATTGGTCTAGTTGACTCAGGGAGATATTTACATCACCAGATGATCCATTCAGCTGGTGACAGCTGTTTATCTTAAACAAAGAGCATCCTCTGTTCCCATATCTGTTGAGACAGTCAGCTGCTTCTCCTTATCCCCTGTGCTTCATGGGCACAACACTCTTACCTCTCTCTACTGACCTTTCTTCCATTTTATGGGCTTATTCAGTAAGTCACATTCCACACCTAGGGATTTAGTCAGTCACAAGTATAGGGAAGGCTTTAAAATATCAGGGGTCACCATACCTTTTATGCCTTGTTCGTTCTCCAAGAGAAGGCAGGAGTTTAGGTTTGGGGTTTTTTTACAAAAACAAAAACGAAAATTCCACAGGGCTTTTCTGAGTGTCATCAGCTGTTCCAGTGCAGGGAATCATTAATGTGAAAACTTGCTTGAATCTCACTACTAATCCATCAATCTGAGAATAGTGTACACAAGTCCTTAAGAGCTTTTCTGATGGAACTGAAAGATATGCACTGCTATCAATTGGGATTAAAGAAAAAAAAGAAAAAAAGCTTTTCTTCTAATTAATATTGCCACAAAGCTATTCCTAACTGAAGAAAACCTCCAAAACTTCCCACCCTCCCACCTCTCGACCTTCTAATCAAGACTGTTAATCCTGGAGCTTTCAGTAATTGAAGGATATCTGCCTCTCAGTTGCATTCGATAAAACAGACACTTGCACCCGGCGCCCCCAATGTCACCCCTTTGGGACAGCTACAGCACACTCAGGAGGCACAAGCAATGCTGTGTACAAACTCCTCCAGAGGCTGGGAAGGAAGGGCTCTGCTGGACATGAAGCACTATAATCTTCAATCATGCAATCCACCTTTAGTGAGCAGAACCATGGAGGGAAGAGAGTCATCCTCTTTCCTCCTCTTTCCTGATGCCTAGAAGATCAATGTGACCTGGCTCTCAGGCTGCCAGAGACATAAGAAAAGATACCTGCAACTTGCTCTACCTGTTTCCTTACCACACTTAGTCAGGTGAGGCTGCTGATTGTGCAAAGCTGTAAGACCAGTGTTCAACCTGTACAAGTCACCGTCTAATGAGACACACTAGGAGGTGTTCATAAGCTCTAGTCCTTCGGGATTTCTTGCTGAAGTTCATACACCAGTTGATAAACCACTGCTCACAGATTGCGTTGGTTTCTGAATGACTATTTTGCTAATACTTAAATGTCCGTGAAGTGTCATTAGGGAGAATTTTCACTAGTTCACAAGTGTTTTGAAATTCTCTCTATATTGATGATAAGCTTTGATTTCCTTAAAGAGAAGCAATAACAGATACCTGAGTATGGGAACAGCAGGTCTTGATGCAACAGTGGAGTAAAGGAGGAAACTCAAAACCTTGGCAATACAGATCTTTTGTCTACCCTCAGTGGATAACTGGTGTAGCCCTTCTACAACCTAATGGATGTAGTAAGGAATACTTTTTTTTTTTTTCTTTTTTCATTTTTCCAACAGATATTCCTCTGAAGCCACAACTGTAATCTAATAAATCTTCTTCTCATCCAGGTCGCAAATCCTACCACATACATCTTTCTTAGTCACTTTTATGTATTCTGTACAATGAAAGTTTTCATAAATCTATATTCAACAGAACCTCTAGGTGCAGGTGACCAGATAGACTGCTAAAAGTGCTATCTTAAACAGTAAAATATAGGTAGATGTTTGCCAGCTCCCAGAGGTGATTGTTCTTTTACCAGTAAGTTTGCAATACAAATTGAAGCTGCAGTTCCTGTTTCACATTTCTGTTCGATTTTGGATTTGGTTTTTTAGCCCTTTTCTTTGAAGGTAAAAGTCTGAACTGTACTCTAAAAAAACCCACCCATAAAAACATTAAAATTCTAGATTTTGAGTCAGCATTGTAGTTGTAATATGCCCATAAAAGCTTTACTGTAATTTTCTGTTATATTAATATTGGATAATCTTCAATGTGCAGCACACAGTTGTTTGCCACAGGTGCTGAAATGAAGACTTGGAAAAAAATTCAGTTCTCACATGCTAAGGAGATTGCTTTTTCAGAGCTTAGCAGAAAAAAAAAAAAGTCCCTGTAAGTCCTGTCAAGTTTGTGTCTACTCTATCCAGATCTCCCTCAAATTAAAGACCAGTAACGTCAGCTTCTGTAACATCAGCACTGGAACTTAAAACAAGCAAGCCATGTCTATTATTCTTTACAAGTGCTTTTCCTCTCATTCTACTGTGGTGAGAAGGGAAGAATCGTGACTATGACTTTCAGGAATAGTCTTTGTTTCTATAGAAGAGCTTAGGTTACTAGAGCACATTCTCAGAGCAAGCTGAAATTAAACCCAAATTTTTGAGTTTTATCTTCTTCTTTTGCAAATAGTTTGTCAATAGGTTTTAGAGGTTTATCTTTCACCCTTATTACAGCAGCTAGTCCACACAAAGGATTTACTACTGCTATCATCAGTCAGCTGGAACACACTCTAGGTGACAGAGATAAATATGATGGGTTTCCACAGTTACAAAATTGCTGTTGGCTTGTATCAGTAGCAGTACAGTTCCATACAACAGAATTTCTGAGAGGGATTAGTTTGCTTTCCTAAGTAATGATATATCACATATTTGAGTGTCCAAAGAAAGATGTATTTTTGTTGCTTACTTTTTTGAGTCACCATTGGGAAATAGGGAAGAACTAATGGCAAGAAAGTGGCAATGCCATGTAAGATTAGACATACCCTTTCCTAGAGTCCTGCATATACGAAATGCATCTACCAAAGTTCACAAAGGTTACTATGAGCCAACTCCATGCTTTCAGTAATACTAAGGAACAATGAAATTTTAAATATAAGCTTTTTATTTTTAGATTGCAGTATCATTTGCAATACTGTTCAACTTGCCATCAAGCTGAATAGAATTGCTAAAATGTCACCAGATTGTTGGCTGCTTTCTAATATCAAGAACAACAGATACTGCCAAAGCATAAAGTAACCTCCAATACTACTGACAGATATTCAGCAATCAAGAGCTTATATTCAGCCCCATGATTTCCATGTGCAAATGCAAATTAAGATTCACTCAACGAAAGCCAGAGGAATGAGAGTTCCTCTTCACTTCTATTGCTTTCGTGTCTGGAAGGCAGCATTTTGAAATGATGTGTTAAAACCAGGAAATTATAACGATCCATAAGATCCACCCAGGTCCAACAAATTAGTCTTTGACTTATATCAACCAGAGAACTTTGTAGACATAACAGCCAGTGCAACCGTGGCAACACCTACTTAGGGATTTCCATATATTTTACTATCATAAAGTCTCTAATCATTTTGGCCCCGTGTCTCTCAGAAACGTCTATTTGTGTTTTCCTTTCTGTCTATATGGAAGCCAGTTAGAAGAAACTCTGGTTGTTTTTAAATTATTTGTATTTAAGTTTTCTTGAAATTAAGCAGACAAAGAACAGCTACATTGTACTCATTGTGAATGAAATGACTAGACATTACCACCAGTTCTTGATAAAACAAACTCCAATAAATTCCTGATGCTATATGCTACACTTGTTCCTCTGTTAGAAGAAATATTTTGCTTACTAAGAAAATTAAATATTTCAATTGGACGTCAACACAACATACATTATTGAACTTTTGTAGCATCTTTTCCCCCAATTTTATTAATCCAGTTCTACCCTTTTCCCCTGATTTTATTAATCCAGTTCTACCCTTTTCCCATTTCTATTGCATTCAACCAAGTTTTCATTGAATTTCTGTTTTTCTCTTTAGAGTCAGAGAGTGAGCAAGGCCAGCCAGACAGCTTGCCCTTTGAAATGGGCAGTGCTGTATATCTAATTTGGATTAGACATGCATTCACTACAAACTAAAAGCAATGTTTATGCTTTTTTTTTTCATTATGCTTTGGCTCTTCAGCAACTTCCATATTCATTAACCCAAGTTGGCAGACAGGAATTTAGGCTGATGTGGGATTTATTCAGGAAACAGACGCAGTATGGGCATCAGGGAACATTTCTTTCTTGTAAGTGCTGTGCACACCTTCTCATGTGGTTTTGTGAGACATTTTATTTGCATAAACAGCTGTCTTTGTACCTCATTTCTGCAGCAACAAATAGTACCATGCAAAAAAGATGCCATAAGAGATCCTGATCTTATTCTTCAAAGTGCTCCTTGCACTTCTCTTTGTAGCTGGCTCTCCAAACTTAAAAATAAATAAGCATTATGTTATTTCCCAATTCTATCAGAACCTTTATTACAAGAATGAGATACCAAGATTTGATTCCTGTAGATAATTTGAGGCCAAATATCAATATATTTTTAACTTTTATCTATGTGAAAAATTATTATATCACCTGTTACCCTGAAATTAAAAGAACATTCTAACTATTAAACAGAGAAAAATAAATCAATGAGGTAAACAGTAGAACTTTGAAAGATCAAAATACTGCAGATCAAATCTAGTCACTTCTATAGTACAATGAACTAAAGAAAGGGAAAAAAGCAAGTATATGTTAGTACTTCATCTCAGTACAGAATATTTCAGAGAAAAATAAACACAAGGGGTATATGGTATTTCAGGCAGTGGAACAAAATAAGACAAATGTTCCAAGTCAACATGAAGAAACAATAGTAGATTTGTGGAGGGTTTTTTTTACAGAAGTGTTTTGGTTACTTAGAAATTTTAACTAAAAATGCTATTACACAGTATGTCTCTATGTCACTTCCAACATATGCCTGGTGTTGATCAATGTCTATTTGTTCAACTATTGATGTGAGGTTATTCCTTACATGATATTGTAATTAATACTTGCATCTTTTCTCTGGTTATCTAGGCCTATATCAAATGCACATCTTTGGAAGTGTTGAGTTTTTCACATCTTGGTGAAAAGAGTCTAATGATGAAATTCTTTGTTAAGAATAATAGGAATTTGATGGGGGTAAGAGGGAGGTCAGTCCTTGGTCTGTTTCCTAGGTGTGCTCCATGGGAAGCTAAGTCTGGAACTCTGTTCTTGAACTTCTAAACTTATTTCTTCTGATAGCTTGCAACACATTGGTTTAATCATGATCATGATGAGAAGCAGGACATCATCTCTATAATCAACAGAAAGCATTATCTCCAGGTTGACAAATGCAATGAAGTCTATGACTTTCAGATTATCAAATAGCAACGTTTGTATTTGGAAACAAAAATTGCTAGAAAATACTTCAAACTAATGAGAATATGAAGTTGCAACATGCAGCTTAGATAAAGTACAGAGAAAAATGAGCACAAGAAATTTAAAGAACATCTGCAGCTTTTCTATCGATGTATTTTGATCTTTACCACTCTCAAATGTGTTCCTTTCCCCTTCAGTCTCAGGCTGATCAGTTCCTTAGCATCTCTTCCTCTTTCCCTGCGGTACCTTATATAATGTACCAAAGCTGAGAAGATAATGTACCTCACTATAGCCTGTTGCATCTCAGGAACTAGAGCAAATATTAATCTTCATGAGAAGTATTGTTATAAATCTCACTTCTATAAAATTGCCAAATATTCCTGTGAAATCTTTATTCTTTGAGCAAGTCTCTCAATCTTAGACAGAAAACAGCAAATGGCATCTAGCACTGCTGAATCCTTCAACATGAATCCTGTATTTTTTTTCTAGTCACAGCTGAGAAACTTGAAAATAATTAAATAAATCCTGATTCAAATATACAGAATCAAAATTCTTCAATGAAAATAAAGAAAGAGGGGGAGGAGTGTTCTTATTCATGCATTGATGAATCAGAAACAGCATCACAAAATATTAAAGTTGCCTTAAGTAAGGATCTAGTTGAAAAGAATTTTGAGAACATCAATTTCTTTTTCAATTTAAAAGGAAAATTATATTTTTTCTTACATTAAAACAAAGGTAAATTAGTTATCTTTCCTTATTTGCCAATTTTCTTATAAGGGTTAATACAATTTTTATTTCAGATTCTAAAAGATTCCAAGAGCATGTAAAAGTGACTGAGGTGCATAAGCTCCAATAAATTGTTGGCCTGTTCAAACTCTACACCATGATTCTTTCCTTTTAAAGACAAGAGAAACTATATTTGACAGTTTCATTAAAATCCCTCACGAATGCAAGAGACATAATCACAAATAATTTGGCTGAGACAAAATGTCAGAAAAATACAGAAGTAAGTTTATGTGCTAACATTCTGATGGAAGTAATACTTACAAAGCAGCTTCCAAGATAAGCATTTTATATAAAATTTCTAAAATGGATTTGTTAATGTCCTTCTATTAAGTAAAAAAAAGAAATTCTAACTCGATATTTTAAAATACTGAAATGGGAATCAAAAAGAAGGAAAATATGTAGAATTGATCCACACATTGGAAAAATAATAGCAATGTCTCCCACACAGTGCCGTAGGGTTTTTTGGGAGGGGTCTGGGGATGCCTTTTTTAACTGGCTTTTTTCCTTCATGAAACTAGAGCTTCAAATCTGTTTGCTGTTGTCATTACAATATGGGCTTCTTTTCCATTCTTTATCTTCTATAATAACGCCTGAAATTTCATACTGTATTGGGGATTAGAAAAACAAAACATTGGGAAGCACACAAGCTTTTGCATCCCTCTCTCTGTAGATCTTTAGGTCTGACCTTAGAAAATTATATTTTTATAAGAACTTTTAAATACTTCAGATCAACTATATGATAAATTCAGTAGATGATCTAGAGAAAACATAGATTTCAAAATGGTGACAACTTCTAAAACAAACATTAAGTTATTTTCCTTTGCCTTACAGAAATTTGAGGTCCCTGCACCCTGGATTTTCCTGCTTTTCTACAAAATAAGAATGCAAATTACATACAAAAACGAGAGATTCTTATATGACTATTTTGGCTTGGATAAACATGCAGAAAGTTCTCTGGGATTATATAAAGAATGACAACTTTTTAATGTAATATTCCTGATCTTTAGTTGATGGTATATCTCCTGTATCCAGAATCATATATGGAAAAGCAGACAACTTTACAGGATGAAGTACAGCATCAAAAACATATGAGCAAAGTGTTCATGCTACTTTTTAACTTTTTAAAACCAACTACTGGCCATTCTGCACAGACGTCCTAATCCAAGTAGGATGTACAACAGTTCACATCTTCAGTTAAGGAGACCAGTATTGCTAATAAGCAAGAAGCTTTAAGGAAGGCTAGCATGATAAAAAGGGGAATCTAATGTGAGTGGCAAATGAGGAATCAGACTTCGTAATACCATTAAACAACTACAGTTTCTATCCACACTTTATGTTATGTTACTAAAGAAGGCTGGCAAATACCAAGACTGCTTTTACCATACATATTTCCTTCACCTAGTAATTAATGATAGACCTGATCATACACAAACATATAATAGTCTAAAACAACATTTACAGTGACTTAAAATTCTACACCCCTAAACAATATAATGCAGACTGCATTTTTAAAGGGAAAAGGAAGGCCTGATTACTCTTCCAGACTTTTTCTCATTTATGTATAGCTTTCACATGGAAGCATCCTTGGACAAAGACATACGAACAAGGTTCCAACAAATTACCATTGCAGTCTCAATTATTTCCTTGCCATACAAGAAAACACAGCAGATGAGCCCTATTCCTCTGATAATACGCTTCTCTCTCTTTTGACTCACCCAGACATTCAACTGAAAATCATTCATGGCTCTACTACATCATGGATGACACAGACACTGATTTTTTCCCATGATTTTTCTGAGCTTCAGCCCCCTGAGGATTATGTATACTTTTCAAAACCAAAGTCCAATCCAATGCTCCAGAAATAAACTTAGGGTTCTGCCATGACAAGATCAGAAAATGACCACCTCAAAACTCTTTGTTAAGGGCCCAGATGACATGTGTAAATTGAAGCAAGTCATTATAGCAGTTAATAGCAGTAATGTATTTGCCCTTTCAAAAAGGAAGACTCAAAAATAGGCCTGTTCTTACCTATAAGCAGCATGTGACAAGTAGCTTTGATGATATTGACAATTCCTTTCCTTTCATCTTCCTTCTCATATTTTCTGTAGTTCCTTGTTGAATTTGGAAAATTCTTTTCCAAATTTAGGTCCTAACCAGATCATGGCCTTCATTCCCTTTATTTATCTACTGGTACACACACAGGCTTACAAGAGGACTTCTGTCTTCATATCCTAAAGATAAAGCAGGCATATTTTCAATATCCTCTCACTGACCACTGGCAGAGTGCCTACTCTGTTGGAAGCCAGAGCTTGTAACCCAACATTCCACAACAGTCTTGAAGATGTTTCTCGCAAGCCTCATTAACATCTCAACTTTGATTAGTTTCTCGCAAGTGACAGCTGCTGAAATCTTGCCAGGTCAAGGTAAACAAAATTCAACATACCTTATAAAGATTTTTTTGTTTTACTGACTGCTTAGACAGGGTGTCTAGTTGGAACATGTGCTTGTCTAAAAAAGAAAATCACAACAAAGAAGGACAAAATATTTGAATCCTACCTTGAAGATCATCTTTAGTCTTTGAAATCTGAACTTCTCTAAGTTTGTGCTTATATGATAAAATTAAAAACTTTGTTCCAAGTTCTTCACAGTGAAACTGTAACCACTGCAGTGCGAAGAGCTCCTCCATTTAAACCTCTGATTGCTCCGTTTCCATGAAACTTCTTGACGTGTATGCAACAGATCTGTGCTTCTGATTTCTGGCAGCTTATATAAAAAGCATTAAAAAAGCTATGTCAAATAATATTGCCAAATGACTTATTAAATATCTCACAAAAAAAAAAAAAAAAAATCCAAACCAAGACCAAAGATATGCTAGAAATTGGGAAGCTTATTATTAGGTTCTGTTGCATTATTGGTTCTGTGTTCACTATTAAATTGTGACAGAAGAACTAAAGCACACATGCTCCCTTTTGAGGCAAACAGCTTTGGATCAAGTCAATTACCCCACAGTATCTAAGCTGGTGGTACTACATATTGAAATTTAGCTATTTTAATAGCTTTCAGTCTCATGCTGAAGTGTTAAATTTCTTTTCCAAATCAGATCACATGCCTTAGAACTTGTTCAACCTCAGCCGAATGTAATTTACTAATTACACATCCTATAAGTATTATTTGTTTCACTCCAAATTCACATTTCATCTCTACCAGCCAGTCTAACTTGCTGTAAATATCTCCAAACAGCATGTAGTTACTCTGTTCATTTTTATCTGTGTTGGATACCTACCATCATTCATATGCATGTCCAAGACAGTCAGGCAAGCCTGTCACAATCTGAAAGTCTCTTGGAAGTGTTTTGGCACCAAAGACATGGTGAAGGGAAGCCATTTGAAAGTGTCACCCAAACAAGGTAATGAGTGTAGATAACACACATTCTATAGCAAAAGGGAGTTGCCAAAAAGCCTGCTGTAACATTGGAGTTGCAGATCAGTCTCTCCTAATTGATAAAACTCCTGTTTCCTACAAATAAGACTCTCACAAATGGCACAGAAAGATCCACAGAAGTAGAATATTTTTCTCCAGTAAATATCAATACCATAATGTTAACATTATATCTTTTGAAATAACTCAGTATCCTCTATGCTATTGGGTTTAGGGTTTTTCTCTTCCCACTGTTCCACAGACAAAGGAAGCAGCAAGAATAAACGGGATTTACAGAGGACAACCTTCATGTCTCACTAGGAAAATCTTTATTATACTTTTATTTCACTGACATTCAGATTTTTCTGCAGCACGCCTTACAATCTAATGACATTTTCAATAGAGATAATTTAACAATCTCCGTATTCTGAACAAAATGTCCAAAAATACTCTAAGTTATCCTATGCAGAACTTTCTCTGATCTTTGTAGAAGTGCGTGTTGGAAGTACATTGCCTGCTGTTCCAGTATGTCTCACTACTAGTTATGTTTCCCCTTATATTGCTGCTTAAGAATGGAGACCTACTCATGATTAGCTTCTAGAAGTGAAGACCTAATGTCGATAACAGGCTTTCCATCATCTCCTGTATTGTAAATCTTAACACTGACTCTACATTATAGCATTTGATTTCAGCTTCCACAAGTTTTCCATTCTTCCTTCTTATTAATTTTTTCCTCTCTCATTTAATATGTGTACACTTTTCTTGGGAGGTAGATTTGATCTGACTGCTTTCCCATTAGTATTTTTACTCATTACTGTATCTGAATAGTTTGATAAACACATCAGTGGCACAGAGGTAATTGTAAATCAAGTCACTTCTTTGATCCTCACATTTGGTATAGCTTTTGTTACTGTGGTACCTAGTTCTAATTGAAACTGCTGATAAATGTGAGTTTCTTATGCCAACAGCTATCCTCTTATTAGCTTTTCTTTCAACATGTCATATTTGCAATGCTTAGCAAAGCACAACTACAGCAATAAAGCCTCAGCTGTTTTGCCTTGTTCTTAAGATCTTCTGTTCAATCCACTCCAAATTTCTTGTATATTCATCTGTATGTGTAACTGTACACATGCAGATCTCCATATAAAATATTTTCTCTGCCTATAAGTGGGTATGAAGAGTTTCTTTCTTTTTTTTTTTTCTCCCCTTTGTTTATTTGTTTTTCTCCATAATGAAGGACAAGGAACACACTTTGACCTTCCATTTCCTGACGTTCCTCTATATAACTTCAACCCATATGGACAGTGAAGAACACCACTCAGGCTGCATAGCATTCAAGCAAGTAAAAAGAACTGAAAGGAGCAGTTCAATGTCGATCCTTTGACTGCAGTGGTGAACAAAAGTATATCTAGTATGTCCAGTTTGAAGATTTGGAAGTAGTTACTTTCATATTAAGGCCATAAGAATGTATTCATTTCTGTATTAGGACAAGGTAGCCCAAATATGTTCGCCAAATTCTACTCTTTCAGGGAATGTTTCTGTACGTATACATGCACACACAGAGGGAAATTATATATAGAAAGGCAACTCTGTTCTATAACTCTAGTGTTGTTTGGGTTTGTTTATTTTTAATTAACTCTTGAGAAATTCAGTCTGGCAGTGAGTGAGAGAATTAGTTTATTCAAGAGGTTGCTGTTTGCTTGGGATTTTTTTTCTTTGTAGAACAGATAGTAGCACTACAAAACAGAGTCAAGCATTGTTGTAGTAAAAAGGAGCATTCAGAGACATTGTTAACATTTTAAACCTTAGAAGCAACACACTGACCTTGCTATAATAACAATACTAAAAGAGACAAATATTTTGAAACCCTTTTTTTTTATGAGGTTCAGCACAGAAACAACCATCCTTCATAAAGTCAATAGCTGAATGAGAGAGTTGGTATTCTCACAGTGCTTTCAAATATGCTGGAATGTTGCATGTCATACTGTTTTGGCTTTAATGATTCATTCTGCTCACAAGACCAGGGATGGAAGTCACTTGGAACCATGTAATGATTTTATTACAGTTGCCTCTGTTCTTCCATTTCTCATCATTCTTCCTATTTGTTTGTTACAGTCAATTGTTATGCATTGCTTCAAATTAAATTGTAAGCAATTTGGGGAAGTATCATGATAGATATTCACAGAGTGCATTAGCATAAAGAAACTAAACCCTCTGTGCTTCCCTTGTTGTCAGTGACAAGACAGGAATTGTTTCAATTGCCTTCTTATTCCAGAACTAACACCAAGCTTCACTAAAGGTAAAGTTTTTCTTTCCACTGGCAATAGCAGAAGCCTATGGAGACCAGCTATCTCAGAACAAGGTTTGGTAAAATGATCTAAGCCCAGCATGCCACCTCTCATGGCAAACTACAGAGATTAGCTGGGGAAGTAAACAAAACGATTACAAGGAAATAATTCCCATAAGTATTCCCTGAGCTTTCAACAGAGAGACTTCCTCAGTTGAAGATGCCATCTCTGTATTTAGGGCCTTTGCTGGATTTTCTCTTCACAGAAGTTTCCCATTTGTTTATCATATTCTTCATAATTTTAGCTTTCAGAGCATCATGCAGCACAGTGTTCTCTGCACTCCTTGCTTCCAGCCTTTTACATGAAGAGCCTCTTCCACTCATTTGGCTAAGCATGCCATGTACTAGTTTCATTTAACATTCTGTTCCCATTTCCATTCCCCTTATGTTTTTACATTTTCATGTATGTATCTTAGCACAAAGACAAATTTACAGATACTTTGTGTTTACTGCCAAAACTGTGATTCACTTTGTGTTTTATGCAGAGTATTTTGCATAGGCAAAAACATTACTGTGACAAAATAGACATTGAAATACAAGAAAAAGTGTACAGAGCTAAGAGTTTAGCAAACTAAGCACAGAGTATCCTTGATCAATCAGAAAAGCAATGGGTGGTAAACAGTATTTCCCATCATGCATCATGAAAAAAAGTGATAAGCAAAATCAGAAGCATAACATCCTTACCATCACTGCTGAAAGAAAAAGAGTACTTTAAATTTAATATTAAAGCAGTGTTATGATATCCAGCTCCTTCCACGATGTTACTTGTGACAGTCGATATCACTCTGATCTGGTGATAATTAACTCAGTATTTTATAACACTGGATAGAAAATTCAGGAAGCAGGTGTCTTAAGACAAAAGCAAACAATCATCTCTTAAGTAAAGAACACTAACAGTTTTCCACTCCTGAACATTCTGTGAAATCTGTCAGTTTAGTATTCAATGCTTAAAAATTGTTGTAGACTACTTACTCACTGACTGTTTTGGATAACAATGTTTGTTGACTTCATTTCCAGTCAGAGGAGCCTAACCTGCATGATAAACAAGTGTAAATAAGACCTAACACAAATAAAAACTACTAATATCAGTATTATTACGGCACTTTATGTTTAGTGATGAAGAGGAACAGCCCTGAGGCACTGAAATATTCTTGAAATGTGTTATTCTGAAAACAGAAAAAAGAGAAAAAGACCAAACTGTTGGCAATATTTTCTGGTTCTAGGGTAATTCAAAGGAAGTGAAATAAAGACTTGAGAGAGGAATAGAAAATGGTAATCTGGAAGAGTGAAGAAAAGCAGGTGTCCTAAAAATATATATATATAATTCATTATCAAGTTTTACCTTATCTAGTAGCTTTCATATCAAGAAGGTATTCTTTTGCTTTTTTTGTACTGAAAAAAAAATGAGCACATAGAATAGTGAACAAGGTGTCTTTATTTCAGGTTCTTAATGTAGAGGAAGAGAGATCTTTCCTGATGACAGATTTTTCTCTAAAACCTAAAAGATATGTAGAAGGATACTGAAATTGGCACAACTTGATGGAATCTAATAATTTCATAGGAAAAAGCATTCCATTTGTGCAATTTCTTCTGTATTTGGGTTTTTTTCCCCTGATTATTTTACAATAATTAGAAAAAGCCTGACAAGTTGTTTCAGGAAAAATCTCAAGGTCCTAGTTCTGCAAGCACTGTACATATGTCTAACATTAGCATGACAGGGATACTATTCACACCAATGAGATTACTATAATGCTTTTAAGTTATGGAGAAAAAAAAAAGGAATCTGTGTTATGAGAGTCTCGGCCTCTAAAAAGTTTCTTCCTTTATACAAACTCAATTTCCCAATTGCTAGAAGAGACAGCAATTGTTAGAAACAGTTTAAAAAGTTCATTTTGTTTTTTCAAGCAGCAGCAGTACGAAAGTGTCAAGGCTGTACCAAGGGAACTGATGTGGAACTGAGCATAACATAAAATAAAATAAAAAAAGAACTTAAAGAGACACAAAGAAAGAGATAGTCAGCTTAAAGGAAAGGGAATTCACAGACCAGGAGAAATACCTCATGACAAATTGCCCGAGGAAGAAGTGGAGGTACTTAAAGAGATGCTGATGTTTTCAGAGACAGAAGTAAGAAGAATAAAAGATGGAAAGTTGGGGATCTGAATCCCTGAAGGGAACATTAAGCTAAAAAAGTCTATTCAGGCACATTAAGGCAGAGCCTATTTGTACATTCTGCAACTGAAGCAAATATTCAGAACTAAGGAAGATTACTACTATTTAAAAAGTTGTAAAGACAATCTCATATAGACCTGTCAAGTTAGACAAGAAAAGACAAGACTGAGAAAATGAGGATTTTACTGTTCAAGATTTTAAGCTAATGTGCTAATCACACCAACTCCCCCTCTAATTCCTTTCTCTTCAGTAGAGCAACTGGCTAAGTAATAGTGAGGCAAGTTTTCCAAATGGTCATACTTACCTGAAGGAATATTTAACGTACTGTAAGTGTTATGTTAGGTACAAGTAGTTTTACGTTACAAGGATCCTCTAGGGTTTCTGTGATGAACTCCAAGATCACTCTGAGACGTACATGTACATGTACTCCTGCCATATAGCGAACAAAAGAGAATCAATCGTGAGGCATGGAAAAAAGAAAAAAAAAGGATCACCATGTTTATGAGTACCACTATGAAGCTTATTCCATAGAAATATGATACAAAATTCTAAATTCATGCCCATCTTCATTCCTAGATTCCTAGAATCAAATCAAGTAGCCAAGGCATGTCCATCTGCACTGGAGTCAAAAGCCAAACACCCTTGTGGCAAGGATGAAGGATGGGGACCCAGGTGCACCTTCTTTACCTTGTTGGTTGGGGACTAGGCTTGAACAAAAGAGCAGTCATCCAGTGGACTGATACCTGGCTGCTGGTGTTGTAGGCAGGGATTTGGCTTCCATGACCGCAGGACCTCTGGAGCAATAGCTGATAAGTAAGGACGGTATCATTTGACAGAGTGGTACATTAACTTTTTTACTAAAACTCTAGTTTTAGTAGTAGGGTTTTAAACTACATATGCCAAGACAGAGTTACATAACCTGAAGAGATATGAACTAGAGGGAGCAAGTGGTGGAGCAGATGTGTGGAGAACAGAAAGACAGGGAATCTGTCACCCTGCAAAAACAGCCCATCTTCAGGTCCGTATCAAACACCTGCATGCCAGTGTATATGGCCTGGGGAACAAACAAGAAGAATTAAATCTGTACAAACTGCATTAAATATGCACAAATTTTAACAGTCTCCATGGAATTACAGGGACACAGTGTGATTGGAGAGATACGGGCTCTTTAGCAAAGAGCGTGCAGGTATATAGAGGATGAGTTGTGCTCCAGATAAATGAGAGAATTGAATGTGTGGATCTTTGCAGTAGGATGGGTGGTGATCTGGAGACCTTACAAGTAAGAATTAGAAGACAGACCTACACAGGTGATGCTGTAGTAGATGTCTGCTACAGACCTCCTAATAAAGAGGAAGAGGCAGTGAAGCCTCTAGGCAGTTGGAGAAAGTCTCACAATCACAGGAACTGTCTCTCATGGGTAACTATATCCATCCTAGTATCTGCTAGAAAGTGCAGGCAGAAGCATTCCAGATTTTTGGAACAAATAGAAGGCAATTTCTTGATGCACGTGGTCAATTAAATGACATGGGGAGATTCTTTGTCATAAATGTCTCTCAAAGAAACTGCACAATAGCAAGGGTAGCCTTAACTGAAGTGTTCATGAGACTGGAGAGTTAAAGATACTGAGACAAATGAGGAGGAGCAAAAACAGTATCACAGTCCTGAAATTCAAAGAGCAGATTTTAGCCTCCGCAGGGATCTGCTTGGCAGGATCCCATGGGAAACTGCCTGGGAGGACAACAGGACCCAGTAGAGCTTGCCAGTGCCCACAGCCTTGTCAGAGGGCACGAATGGTTCATCCCACTTTCCACAAAGTCAAGCAAGCACAGCAGGCAGTCAGTACAGATAAATAGAGAGAGATGCTGACTGAATTCAGACACATAGGGAAAGGCCACAGAGCCAAAAGCAGGAGAAACAACAAGACACTCCCTGTGTAAGTATGAATACAGTCAGCAATGCCTAGCTGGAGTTCAAACTACCAAAGGAGATGAAGGGCAAGGTTGAGTGCTGGACATGGTAGAGCTGGGTTAACAATTAGATTCGATGATCTTAAAGGTCTTTTCCAACCTAAACAAGTCTATGATTCTATTGCCAGGTTAAAAGCACATTATTATTATTATTATTGTTATTGTTATTGTTATTGTTATTGTTATTGTTATTGTTATTGTTATTTTAAAATATTTATTTTAAAATATTTGCTTTCAGAAATTACAATTAAAACAAAAAAGTCCAGATCCTTCTGATCATAATACATACTTATGTCTGTTCTAAAACATAGTCCCAGCATGCAGAAAATACTCAGCTGTTGCAGCACTGATTCCGAGGGCACTGACAAATATTAACAAACTTTTCCAAATGGAGACATCCATCCTATATTAAAGATTCTACTTCCCAACACTTGTTTTCAGTACTAATACATCAGACAAGCTATACGTTTAGCAGAGGAAAATCATTCCAACAGAGCAACAGATGTGTAAATCAAAGTTATGTACCAAAATGTGTTTCGGACAGGGGCCTAAGAATTTGTGAACATGAGGTCAAAGACTGAGGTTTTAACTTCCTGGTGATTCAGAAAGATCATTGTTCAAACATAATTCCATCCCACTCATTTTCAGATATAATTAACTTGTTCAGTTTTGGTTGGGTTTTTATTGACATCATGATACGGGTTCAAGTACAGAACAACACTATGAAAGAAATAGTAATATGAGACTACCTCACATGTCCTTCCTTTCTTTCCAGAGAATAAGGCATTATATCACAGAAAATGCGTAAAATGACATAAGTTGTACTTGAAATAAAAGAAAAATTACACATTGGCCTTCTGAACATGGATAGATTTCAATTTCCTTTAAGTGTTTTGGCTCACACATCCGACTGATCTATTAAGTATCAGTTCTGTTACATAACTGAATGGCTCTGACCCTTGGGAAAAACACAAAGTTGTACTTTTCGAAATCACCGATACTGATAACATTTCCATTGTGAATATGAACTTGCACAGGTGAGAAAAGTGTGGAGTCTGTTACCAAATGTAAAAAACCACTTAACACATATCCCAAAGAGTGAGGAAGAAATATTCACCATCAATATAATAGCAATCACGGGGAAAAATTCTGGTTGCCATGAGCTTACTACAGCCCTACACTTTCCTCCTTATCTGAATCAAGTTTAGGATTACACATTTTTTTAACATCCTTGAATTCTTGCTGCTTTTTTGAGCTGCATACGAATTTCCCATACATGGTGTGGTTCACAGATGTCTCTAGAGTGTTCTTTGTTATCTTTGTTATACCTGAAATCAGTTTTAATTCAGGTCCCCAGGTACATTGTTTTATTGATGAATAATAACTATTAGTGAACTGCTTGTAGCCGAGGCACCTTGACTATCATCCCATACCTTCACTCCCACATGCTACATTTTTATTCTAGCATCACAGATAGATCATTCTACACTGTCTAACTGTTTGTTGGTAGTATTTTCTAGGAATAATTCCGTAAGAGAAGTTACACCACATAATTGTACATAGCTAAGCAAAAGATAAAAGAAAGAAGACACAGTCATCTGGTTATTAAGTGCTGTTACACTAAACGAATTAAAATAATCTCAAACTGTAGAAAGACCAAGACAAGACACAAGACCCCTGTTCTTAGCTCATGATAAAGTCTGTAGCCTGCTAGGACCAATACCACCACTCCATTCACAAGACAATGAGGTTGACTGTGTAATTTTGCTATCTTAACAGAAAAGCTTTAAGTTCTTCAAAATTACCATGTTCATCAGTATGTTAGTACAGAACAGTAAATCTAACTGCTCAGTTTTTGTTTTTTTTTACTACTGGAAGTTAATCGCAAAGAAATACAAAGGCTGACTGACAAATTATCCACTTGCAATATCTTATATTTCCTATTGTTCTTGAGAAATAGCAACCCCAAATAAATTATCAGTGTAGCAGAGCATCAGCAAAAGAAACTTGTAGACATAAAAACTAAAAAAAACATCTGCAGTGAAACCTCTGCTGTAGACTGAGATCTCCACAAGATGAGCAGGTAAATAAACCAAACATTCACTGTTCTCTGCTCAGAGAGGTGCAAGAAGGTTTAACTGTGGAATTGTTCCAAATTCAATTGATAATCACAGCGTGCTCTAAACTATATTTTCAAGGAGCAGTTTTGCAATGAAATAGTTAAGCTGAAGAACATAAATTACAACTATATTATTATTTTACGCTACAGTTTTGTCTTCAAATTTTACTTGATTTCCTTCAGGACAGTATATTTTGCATAATCAGCAATTAACTTGTGTATTCTCCTTTATAGATTCACTGAAATACCTCAAAGCATCCAGACACTCAATTGCCTAGACCTTCAAAATACACTCCAACATGGATCTAGTGATTCCTTTCCCAGAAACAGCTAATGATTTGCCATCTGATTAGTAGCCTTGTGAATAACAGGGCCTGGGAAGTACTTGAGGTTGCTTCTAGCTGCCTGAGGGCCTCATCCACTCTCCCTGGTCAAGTAGCCTACAGCAGATAATCACTACAATGTCACCCTTACCTGTCTTCTCTTTGATTCTTTGATCTCAGCTGGCTTCTCATCTATCTTCAGGCATTCCAGCTGTTGACTAACATAAAAGGAAATTCCCCACCCTCACCTTCCTAGCCTGCCTTTCCTAAAGGTCCTCCCTGTACCCCATGAAAGCTATCCTGCTGTGTCTCCATGACTGCAAGCAGATTGTGACCTTACAACAGGACTCATCATGTTGTCCTGGTTTGGGCTAGGATAGGGTTAACTTCGATAAGGACGTAGGAAGGGGTACAGCATGGGCAGCTGACCCAGGCCGGCCAACAGGTATTCAATACCATACTGACATCATGCCCAGTACATGTAGGAGGGGAGCTGGCGGGGAGGAGGGCTGGGCAACTGTGGGTTCAGCTGCCGGTAGGGGGCGGTGGTGTCAGGTCCCGGGTGGTGAGCAACTGCAGTACGTGCCATTCCTTTTGTATATTCCCTCATTCACTGTTGTGTTTTTTTCTGAACTTGTTTCTTCTTCTTGTTGTTGTCCTATCAAACTGTTCTTATTTCAACCTACAAGGATTTTTCCCTTTTCTTCGGTTCCCCTCCCTGTGCCGCCAGGAGGGGGAGGAGTGAGCAAGCACCCTCGTGGCTCTTTGTCCCTGGCCAGACCAAACCACGACATTAATTGGCATCCAGCGTGGGGCACCAGATGTCATGCTTTAGGCCCATCCAGGGACAAAAGATCACGGTTAGACTCAAGTACCACAGGCTTAGGAATTACCAAAGGGTAGGGAGGGCTTAATTTCCGCTTATGGTGCTGGACAAAACAGACAAGGCTACTCTGGGAAGAAAACAGAATTTAATCCACCACCAACTAAAACATAACCATACAACTCCAAAACATATCAAACGGAAAACAACACAGAGTGGTGCATTGATGAAGCGCACAACCAGCCCTTTCAGACCACCTCTCACCATCCCTCCCCTCTTCCTGGGCTCAGAGCCCTGATCCCAGTGTCTTTTTCTCCTCCTCCACTGAATGGCTCAGGGGGGCAGGGAATAAGAGTTTCAACCAGTCTATTCCCAATGGCTTCTGCTGTTTGTCTCTCCTCAGGGCAGGTGCGCTCCTTGTTGGTCCACCCTGGTCCTCTGTGGGGTACCTCACACACCCAGCAGCTGTGCACCGGTCACTCCAATGTGTGCTCATACTAAAGGCCGCAGCTCCGCTTTGCCTCTCATGTGGGTCTGCTCTGTGGCCTGTAGGCTCTTCAGCATGTCCTGTGCCATGGCTGTCTTCTCACACAGTCTCTTGCCCGTCTGGGCGCACTCACCCGGAGCTGCTGGTGACTCTCCGTCCTGCCATTGCCCTCCATGAGTTGCAGGAGCACAGCTTGCGTTCTCACCACAGGTTGCAGAGGAGTGTCCAGTCCGGCGCTCCTTCTTCCTTCCTCCTTCTCTGACTGTGGGGTCCGCGTGGTCGCCTCCATCTTGTACCCCTCCTACATCTCCTCCCAAGCACTTCAAATTCCCATCCTTAAATTGCAATCACAGAGGTGCCATATTAGCCTGGATGGGCTGGAGGTGGGTCAGAACCTCACAGCGGGGAAAAAGTTTGAGAACATTTTACCAGGTCTGCACTGCAGCCCCATGCCCCTGTTACTAAGCAAAAGCTGCTCCTTGCTAAACCATGACACGTGTTTTTTTTCCATGCTGCATACAACAGTGTGCATGCACTTCAGAGAGGCATCCCAGCATGTTGATTTCCCAGAAGGGGTTTAAATGATCTCTCCATCATGCTGCTTGGTAGATCCTTGTTTACATGTTTTAAATGGGTTTGTGTGGAGCCTCTTGTGGTTGGTAACAACAGGGGGAGGGGGCTGCAGTTTTGCCCTTATAAACAGTTCCCAAAACTTACCCTGGCTCTGAGTTTTGGATCCACCTCCAGCCCAGTCAGGCCAATCTGGCAACTCTGTCATCAGTATGTAAGAACGGAAAACTAGTGAGTAGGAAGTGATGGAACGCTGGGACAAGATGAAGGTGACCATGTGGACCTCACAGTCAGAGGGGGAAAGGAGGAGGTGCACTGGACTACAGACTCCGCTACAGCCCATGGCGGGAGAGAAGCAGCCCCTCTGTGACCTGTGGAGGGCAATGGCAGGACTATGATTGTCAGCAGCTCTGAGAGGACCCCATTCCAGAGAGTATGAGTTTTGGAAACCCCATGTCAGAGGGGGAATTGGAGAGGAGTCACAGTCCTCAGGATGAACAGGGACCAGTGCAGGGCTGCTCTGCATGTGACAGACTCCACATTGGAGCAAGGAAGACCAACTGATCATGGTCCTTTGCTCCTAGATGGGCCTAAACCAGGACAATGTTACTGCCAGAGATGACCCTGCTAAAGTTACGTTTTCTTGAATTATTTGGTCCCTTTCTGTCACATCACTCCAGGCTGCTTGTCAACCCTGTCCATCACATTCTCACAGAGCTGCTGGTAACGCCTACCCTTCCCTATAATCCCTAGTTTAAACTGTCATTTTGAAACTTCTAATAATAAAAAAATTGAGGCTGCATCAGAGTCTAAATAGAAGTAAAAATTATTGTTGAATCAATTTCACACTGATGTCATACTACTGATTTTAGGGAGACAACATGTGCAAGAAGTCCACTGTCATATGCAGTCTGACACATCTACCTAGATTAAGTCATGAGTTTCTAGATTTTAGGCAAAATGAAACCTAAGGCCTTTTTATTGCCATGATTACCTGATTACAGACTGCAGCAACACTTCTCAGTTTTTCGTCTCAACAATCTGCAGAATGTTCTCAGTTTCACTATTTCATTAGCAGTTTCTGCATCTCCTCTCAGGAAAGTAGTGTTTATTGTATTCCCTTAGCTGACACCACCACAAGGCCTGCTTCCCACTTTTACACAAAAGAATTTCACAAGAAAATTATGCCATAAGCAGGAGAAAAGCTTATTCTAAGTATCAGGTTCTATTTTCTACTCATAGACAGTCCTCTGTTTAGTATGTTAATATCTTGGTGAAGAATAAGTTTTGACATTAACTCCACATTTGGTATCTGTGTTTGGTTTCAGGTTGCTAAAATTTAAGATCTAGACACTTAGAAGGCAGAGTGAAATCCAGCAAGGTATTTCAGAACCTATACTTTTTAACTAATGAACCCTAATCTTTTCCTAATCAAAGAAAATGAAAAAAAAATCTATGCTATTATGTGTTTTATGAAGATGGAAAACTGCAGGAGATAAAATAGGAACAATAACATCCATTTAGTTGTACAAATAAAATGTACTATAAAGCACTAGGTGTGATTATTTTAATTGAATACCAGAGTTATTGCTCTTTCTCTAGATACTATTTTCCATGAGACAGATATTCCCTCCTTAACCAATATGGTGCTATTGATGTGGACATACAAAATCCTAGGCCTGGAAAGAAACAATAATGGAATGCTTTATAATTAATTAATATATACCCTTAGATTTGAGGTACAGGAGCCAGAACTACTCAGTTGTTCTTCAAGGATCTCTCACAGGATGATGCCTTCGTACCATCCAAGTATGTCTTATGGAAAGCATTAATTTATATTGGCAGGAAGCTTTGGAAGAGAGCCATTTGTCAACTTTTCAAATACAGGCATACATTTATAATACTATAGCAGCAGGTATGTAAAAAGAGCAACTTGGGTATAGGAATGAAATGATCTTTCTGGAGTCTTTGTTTTCCTGTTTCTAACATGTCCCCAATGGCAACAATCAGGCTGCTTACGGATCTCATTAGCATTTACAGTAAACTCCCTTATAGTTTAAGTTATAACTGTTTTGCATTAGGTATATAATTTCTGATCCTGGAGTGTAACTCCATGTTAATTCCTTTCTCATGAAAGGAGGAAGAAAACTATAGAGAAAATTCTCAAGAACTGCTGTTAAGTCCAGCACATGGTAGAAGTATGAATTAGCTTGTTTATCAGATCTCCAAATTTTTATTCCACAGGCTGGCCTAAAGGACACAATAACTGTTTAATGTCTTGTTGGTGAAGTATATCATTTTGTCAATGTATGCATATTCACAACTTAGGAGAAAATTACTTTAAAAACACCCCTGCCATTCTACTGTTAGTGGAGTAGTCAAATTTATCACCTTTGTCTTATCAAGTTTTATCCTGACTTGCTTATTTCATAGAATCATAAAATGGTTCTAGTTCCAAACACCCAGCCATGGGCAGGGACACCTTCCACTATACCAGATTGCACAAAGTCACATCCAGCCTGGCCTTGAACACTGCCAGGGATGAGGAAGCCACAGCCTCCCTGGGCAACTCTTCAGTCCAAAGCCATGATACCTTGTCCTATCACTACATGTCTTGTAGAAAGCCCCTCTGTTTTTTTTTTGTAGGTTCCATTTTATAGAAGAAGGCTACTTTAAGACCTCCCCAGAGCCTTCTCCAGGCTGAACAAACCCAACTCTCTCAGTCTGTCTTTCCAGGAGAGGTATTCCAGCCCTCTTTGTGTCCCTCCTCTGGACTGGCTCCAACAGTTCTATGTCCTTATGTTGAGAGTCTCAGAGCTGAACTCAGTACTGCAGGTAGGGTTTCATAAGAGCAGAGTACAGGGGGAGAACCACCTCCTTTAACCTGCTGGCCATGCTGCTTTTGATGAAGCCCAGGATACAGCTGGCTTTCTAGGCTGCAAGTGTACACTGCTGGCTCATATTCCTTTTTTATCCACCAATACCTTTAGTCCTTCTCTGCAGGGCCACCCTCAATCCATTCTCGTCACAGTTTTTGTTTGTGCATGGGATTGCCATGTACCCATGTACCTCTCAAGCCCATCATGGTCCCTCTGGATGGCATCCCTTCTCTCCAGCATGTTGACCAGACCACAGAGCTTGGGTGTTTTCAGCACACACGCTGAGGGTGCACCCAATCCCACTGGCCATGGCACTGACAAAGATGTTAAACAACACTGTTCCGATCTCTGAGGAATGCCACTTGTCACTGGTCTCTCCAACATCAACCATTAACTGCAAATCTTTGAGTGAGACTATCCAGACAATTCCTTATCTACAGATGGTGAGCCATCCATCCATCTTCTAGGAGTATTGTCTAGCTTAAAAATATGACATCTTTTCTCATCAGTCATGAAGCCCTGATAGTTATATATTAAGACTCTAACATTACCACAGTAAGGAGAGATTTACTTTTGCTTCTGCAACTAACAATCATTCCTTCTTTGGGATCCATGCATACAGAATTGATGAGAAGGAAACAAAATTAAAAGCATGAAACAGATCAACTGAGATGGAAGTATCACAGGGGTAGATTTAAGGCAGCAGTACAGAAGATACTATATTGATGAGGGACCTTATTCAAGAGGTCCCTAAATACAGATCAGCTCCAATTCAGTTTGCCAGTAATTTCCCTAATTTAATTAGGGACCAATAAGAATTTTAAGTTCAAGAAGATTTAATTGAGTAAGGCTTTTTAATAATGCTGAGCTTTTCAATTTATGCATAACAAATGTGAAATTTAATTAACCCATTTCAGCTGTTCATAACTTTCCCTGTTCCTAGCCAATTTTTATTAACAAAAAAGGTAAGAAATCTTACTATGTGCTAATATATATTAACATAATAGATAGGTAGTTTAACAAATTTGCTCATAATATTCTCTGCCTTTTTGACAACTGTGCTGCCAGCTTCTAACTGAGATAAACATGTGTTTTGCAACTTGGGACTTATTATCCAGTCAGGCAATGGCACAGTTTCAGATTCTCAGGCAAAAGCAATCTTGCAGCATGAAAATTATTATCCTATGGTATGTGGTATGACTACTTCCACCGTCACACAGAGGGAAGGTAATGTATAGTAGAAAGTACACAGAAAGAAAAGAAATTGCCTTGCCTGCTGTAGCAAGAAAACAAAAGCGATCAATAACTCTAAAAATAGCAGATAAAGATTAACATTTTGAACTGACTTGCAATTCCCATTTAGATTAATGCAGTTCCCTGTCTTCCTCCCCTTCCTCCTCTACACACAAAGAGATAAAGCAATGGAGGTCTTTAGAAATTTAGGTTCACATTAAATTCAGTATTAGATTTAAGATTTGAAACTTTAGCATTAGAATTAATAGCTATCAATCCCACAGAGGAACAGCTCCTTTTCAAAAGACTGCCAGCTTTATTCAGAGAATACTTATATTGTGTTCTAGCTAATAATATAACATTTCAAGAGCAAGACTTTGAAATAAATTATGATTTTAGAGCATATTAAGGATAATTTAAAAGTTCTCTGAGGAACAAACATTATACTTAAGACTATTTTACATAGTGCAAGATCATGAAATTAGAAATGGACGATTCTAATGTGAATTATAAAGCATCTATTAAAAATACATACATCTAGATCTTAATTCAGTACAGGGAATGCGTTTTAACTTTAACTCACAATGAGTTTATATCACTGTGACAGACACTCCAGATGGACACCCAATGAAATCACGTATGGAGGAAGAGCGGAAAGAAAGTTTTTGAGAGTTCAATTCTCAAATTCCATTGCACACAGGATCATAGCTCATCTTTAGATGGTGACTATAGCAGGGAAAAATAAAACATTGCCATTTCTAGACTCATAATTATTCCACCTTTAATAATTACCCAATGCAGGCAAGGGTTTCATCAGCTTTCAGGGAGCTACAGTGGGGAAGAAAGAGGATTGTGGGGTAGGTGGCAGAAAGCAACTGAAGGCTAGGTATGTGCACCCAAAACTGCCGAAAATCCTAACTAAGGAATTCAAATGACAATCATGGTAGTTGTAGTAGACGACACTCCATGGTAGTGGAGTTCAGTATCCTGCATGGATGAAGCAGGGCAGTAAGACCAATGTCACTCCAGTCTTCAAGGAGGATCTTAGAAACTACAGGTCTGTCAGCCTCACACCCATTCCTGGAAAGGTGATGGAACAGCTCATCCTGGGTGTCATCTCTAAGAACATGAAGAAAAAGAAGGTAATCAGTAGTAGTCCGTATGGATTCACCAAGGGGAAATTCTGTTTGACCAACCTGAGAGTCTTCTATGATGGTATGACTGGCTGGCTAGATGAGGGGAGAGCAGTGGATGTCATCTACCTTGACTTCAGCAAGGCCTTTGACACTGTTTCCCATAACATCCTCATAGGAGAGCTCAAGCACTGTGCCTTGGATAAGTGGACAGTGAGATGGATCAAGAGCTGGCTGAATGACAAAACCCAGAGAGTGGTGATCAATGGCACAGAATCGAGTTGGAGGCATGAGGCCAGTGGAATTCCACAGGGATCAGTTCTAGGGCCAGTCTAGTCCAACATCTTCATCAACGACCTGGATGGGGGACAGAGTGTACACTCAGCAAGTTCTCTGATGACACCAAACTGGGAGGACTGGCTGATTCCCTAGAAGGCTGTGCTGTCATTCAGCAGGATCTCAATCAGCCTGAGAGCTGGGCAGAGAGGAACCTCATGAGGTTCAACAAGGACAAGTGCAGAGTCCTGCATCTGGGAAGGAAGAACCCCATGCACCTTTACAGGCTGGGGATTGACCTGGTGGGGAGCAGTTTGGCAGAGAGAGACCTGGGAGTCCTGGTTGACAATAAACTAAACATAAGCCAGCAATGTGCCCTCATGGCCAACAAGGCCAATGGCATCTTGGGATTCATTAAGAAGAGTGTGTCCAGCAAGTTAAGGGAAGTTCTCCTCCTCCATTCTGCCCTGGTGAGGCCTCATCTGAAGTACTGTGTCCAGTTCTGGGCTCATCAGCTCAAGAGGGACAGGGAACTTCTCGAGAGAGTCCAGCTCAGGACTAGCAAGATGATGATCATGAGACTGGAACATCTCTGTCATAAGCTAAGACAAAATCTGGGGCTGTGTAGCCTGGATAAGACTGACAAAAAAATGCCTAAAACACAAAACCTATAAGTCAATCTGTTTTGTCATAATGTGCATTAATATTCAAATTATCTAAAGAAATTTAACAGCTAATTAGGTTTACAGGCAAAGGATTACAGCTTCCTTAGGGAAGCATTCCTCATCCATGCTATGATACAGGTCAGATCTTATTAACCAGTTGGGTTGAAAGTTTTAAGAGTTTTCAAGTGGACAATGGTAGGAGTTCAGTATGCCAACCCAGCTCTTACTCAGTTTAACAGTTGGCCACTAGATATTCAATGATATATCAAAAGAAACTTGGTAAGCAATGAGTAATGGAGGTTTATTTTTCATTTTATAGATGAATAACACTTGTTATTTTTTTCCGGCTGGGTTATTTAGATTGAAGTTTAGCTTCTGGGAGGGGACAATGTCTGTAATGTATTTATGAAGAGTCCTTCAAATTTCTTCTGCATTTTATCCTACTAAATAAGGCATGCTGAACACCTTGTGAAATCAGATTCTCTTATTGTCTCCTTCAGTAAAGAGCCAGTAATAAGAGATGCCACACTTCCCTTTCATATTACATCTAAAAGTGATACTAGTAGTACTGAACAAACAGAAAGGAATAAATATTGAAGAAAGGCTTTTTCTGCCGTTTAACCAGACTTACAACCTGTTGTCCCTTGCTTCGTGAAAACAAATTCAGTCTCAGCAAAATGAGAAAATCCACTCGTTCAGAAAGGTGAAGAGTAACACCTTTTCCAGTGTGGTCATAATAGACAGTAAACCTCAAATATGTTTCCTTTCCTTAACTGTTCAATTACTTGGTTAATCACATTAACAAGTTCAGTGAATGAGTTTTAAGGGACATGTTATCTTCTTACATTCAGAACATATCTAATCAAATTTCAATTCCATTTTACACTGTTCTGCAATAAAAATCTGAATTTATTAAGCTTTCATGATTCTGGAACTTTCCTATAGGGACAGGAATATGCTCAGCTTTGCTGAAGGACTTTCCTATTCCCAGATACTATCATCTAAGAAGTGCAGAGACACTACAGATTTTGTGTGTAGTCTTTTGAAGAACAGTGGGCCTGAACAAGTTCAATAGTATGTGATGTACTGATGGCTATCAAGGGAGCCCATTCACAGTGAGCAAAGCAAAGCAGAAGACAGCTGCTACTTCTTTGTATGTGAGATTCAGAGCAAATACTGGAAAGCATCCAGCAAAACGAGGCAAAGTACAAAGTGCTAGAGTGCTAGGACTTCCCAGTTGTTATATTACAAGGTCATTTCCCCTTTGTCCTTTCTTTTTAAAATGGAAAAGAAAAAAAGAAAAAAAAAAGGAAAAATATAAATTGAGAAAGGAGACAGACATTTTCGCAACTTCAGGTTCTCTAGAAATGCAAACACAGCAACTTTGTAAAGGCATTGCTGCATTTAAACTGTGACAAAGTGATGAGGTTAGTCTTAGAGGGAATATAGTCATGTGAAACTCTAAGCTGAAGAGCTTTAAAAGATTCCAAGAGACATTGATTAAAAGATACAGTTATTCACAGAATAAACTCTGTATAAGAAACTTTGGTAAAACTTTGGTAAATGAGAAAATTCAAATGAGTATCAGGAATGCAAACATGAAAATGCCAAACTTTAATTTGAATATGTTCACCTAATACCAAGTAGGAGACTAAACAGAGGGGTTTGTTTGTTTGTTTGTTTTTTTAAAAAAACCCCACTATTTAATAGATTAAGGATTCAAAGTAGTAGTTTCATAGCTAGTTGGAAAAGCAGACAAAATGTTTAAGTGACATGATATCCTGAATTCTAGAGCAAACCATATCACCAAATAAGAAAAAGTTCCAAGTAGGAAAAGTAAATTGAGATAATTCAGGAGTACAAATGGTGGGAGAGGAAGAAGTGGAGGAAAAAAAAAGTTTTGATTTTCAATAAATAACATGCACATGAACAAAATAGAAAATAGGCTGCACAGAGCAAACCAAACAAAACAAAACCAGTCAACAAAACACAGGATAAAGGGATCATGATAAGCAAAAAATGGCAGATAGTACGTTGCTACTCTTGCTCACGTAGTGGTTTTGCCTAGGCAAAGTTTTTATAGCCGTGGGAGTTACAGGGGTGGCTTCTTTAAACAAAGAAATGCCAGAACCTTCCCCTGTAGCTCATACAGCTAGGGCCAGTCAATTCTAGGACAGACTGACCCAGGCGTGGCCAATTAGTGATTGAGACAATGCCTCTGTGAATAACATATTTGAGAAGTTGCTGCACATTTGCAAAACTGCAGCAGCAACAAGGAGTGAGAATGTGAAAATATCTCCGCAGACACCAAGGTCAGTGGAGAAGGAGCGGGGGGAAGGTGTTTAGGCCCTGAAAGAAAGACTCCCCTGTGACCTGTGGTGAAGACTATGGTGTGGACACTGTCTCCCTGCAGTCCATGGAGGCCACCAGGGAGCAGAGATCCACTCACAGCCCATGGAAGTGGAGGACCTCATGCCGTAGCAGGTGGATGCCTGAAGGAAGCTGTGACTCCGTGGGAAGCTCACCCTGGAGCAAGTTCCTGGCAGGTCCTGGGAGTCTGTGGGGAGAGCAGGTTTGCTGTCAGGACTTGTGATCCTGTGAGGGACTCAGGCAGGAGCAGTCAGTACCTGAAGGACTGTTCTCCTGGTAGATGACCCACATTGGGGCAGAGTGTGACGAGCTGCCCCCATGGGAGACCCCATGCAGGAGCAATTCATAAAGAACTGCAGCCCATGGGAAGGACCCACACTGGAGAACTTCATGAAGGACTGTCTCCTGTGGGAGGGACCCCACACTCTAGCAATGGGAAGTGTGAGGAGGCTTCCCCCTCGGAGAAGAAGCAGCAGCAAAGTCCATCTGTAATGAACTGACCACAACACCCATTCCCTGGGGGGGAATGAAGGAGAGTCCTGGGAATGGGGAGAGGTGGTGGAGGTGTTTTAAGATTGAGTTTTATTTCTCATCTCCCTGTTCTTATTGTTCCTTTAATAAATCAAACCTTTTTCTCCCGAAGTTGAGCCTGTTTTGCCCATGACACTAATAGCTAAGCAATCTCTCCATCCTTAACTCATAAACCATTGTTGTATTTCTTCCTCTCTCCTATTCAGTTTAGGAGGGGTAGTGATATTATGACTTAGTGTACACTGGGCTAAACCTCCGTAGCTCATCATTATTATTTTAAAAATAAATATTGTCTACCACTCTCCTCCGATTCCATCTTTATAACATTCAGAGTGCTAAGTTACACCTGAATAATTTTTATTTTTCAGATATTAAAATTTTGTCCCTGTTATTCTGGTCTCAGATTTTAAATGCAAAATATCTTGCCCATATTCCATTCTGTTTAGTCATCTCTTGAGAAACAGCCTGCAGAGGTACTGTGTAGTAGATCTACATTTAGGAAACTGCCATAGTGTTACAGAATCAGATACTTTACTCAATGCCTTGTTCTCTTCCTCTCTGTTCTAAAATATTTTACTGCCCACAGACATTTCCTTCCAACACATGTATCTAAGGGGAATGCAATTGCAAAGGGAAAAAAAAATTAAAATGTACTATGCCTCTCTGATTATAATTAGATTTGCACATGCAGAGACCTAAATATGATGCATATGTCTCTGTATCTCTACTCCCACATGCATGCCCATGATAGTAGTCAACCTTCACAGAATGTGTGTGTGATGAGAATGTGTAGCATCTGTCAGATGCTCCAGAGTTTAGCTAAATTAAATTTCCGAAAAGCAGGCCCAAGAAGAAACAAACTCTGAAACGTTTTAAGGATCCTTGCCTGATGCACCTAGATCTTCTCATATAACACGGCCTGGTTTTCAGTTGACTGCTGATTGTGCAGCAGAAAAACTGTTCGGGGAGGATTAGCCATTCTTAAATTCAAAATGAAGCAGCTGAAAATTTAAGGTCCTAGCACTGAAAGACACAAAATTTACAAGTTCTTTACACCAATCCTTTCAATTGCTCTGCTAGAGGGGTAAAAAAGCTCGTAAGTCAGGCCTTTCCAGCTTGTACCATCCATGCGTTTTGCTATGCTTTTTTTTTTCTCCTCCCATTTCAACTAATAAATTAGATTACAAGCATACATTTTGAAGCCAGAGACCCACCAAAAATACAACAAAGACAGATTAAAAAAAATGTGCAAGTGCTTTGGTAACATATCATGAATTTATCTCTAAAATAGGTTATTCCTAAAATCAATAATTTTGCTATATAAACATCCCCTTTAAATTAAAGATATCTGAATGATGTTCTTATACCTGGAATCAGTTTTACATGCATAGATGTGCTTCCTATATATTTATATCCAATCTGAAGCCAGGATCAAATAATTGAGGAAGTTATTTCCACCTCCTCCATAATTTTTTTTCTTCCTAAGCCTTAGACACACTGCTATAGCTAGGAACTTGAAAAGTTCAGTTCGGTATGCTTGTGTGGTCAGCAGCACAACTGGATCCCAACATGAAATTCAGACCTTCTAAGTCCAGTTAATTCTGAAAAGGCACCACATTAGCTTATTACAGGAATTCCACTATGTACCTGAAGGCAGTATGTGACCATTCCTTGCATTGAAACCAAACAGTAATGCTGTAGTATTCAGTTGGTAGTAATGTTTCTGAAGCAAAAAGTGCAACATATGCCATAAAAACATAGCATTTACACAGTCAAAAAATTATAATATCTGTGCAATTTAACTTTTTTGGTGTTAGGCTTTCTCCTAAGTGTATTTTGGGTTTAAGTATTTTTGGGGTTTTTTTTTTTTGGATGCATATTTCATAACCTGTGTAAATTCTCACTGGAGTTGAAGCTAAGGGTGGCAAGTAAGTGTCAAGGGTAAATCCTACATCACCAGCTTCCTTCTTGAGATGCCTGTACACCAATGCATGCAGCATGGGGAATAAACACGAGGACCTGAAAGTCTGTGTATGGGCAAGGGGCTATGATCTGGTGGCAATTGCAGAGACATAACCCCATGTACCAGTACAGGCTGGGGAATGAACTGTTGGAGACTAGTGTAGGGGAAAGGGACCTGTGGGTCCTGTTGGGCAGCAGGATGACCATAAGCCAGCAACGTGCCCTCGTGGCCAAGAAGGCAAATGGCATTATTGGGTGCATTAGAAGGGCTGTGGGAAGTAGGTTTAGAGAGGTTCTCCTCCCCTTCTACTCTGCCCTCGTGAGACCTCATCTGGCATACTATGTCCAGTTCTGAGCCCCTCAGTTCAAGAAGTACAGGGAGCTGCTGGAGAGAGTTCAGCGCAGGGCCACCGAGATGATGAAGGAAGTGAAGCACCTCCTTTATGATGAAAGGCTGAGGGAGCTGGGGCTCTTCAGCTTGGAGGAGAGGACACTGAGGGGTGATCTCATTCATGTTTACAAATATGTAAAGGGTAGGTGTCAGGAGGACGGAGCCAGACACTTCTCAGTGATGTGCAATGATAGGACAAGGGGCAATGGGTATAAGCTGGAATATAACAGGTTCCAAAGAAATACAAGGAAAAACTTCTCCGCTGTGAGGGTGACGGAGCAGTGAAACAGGCTGCCCAGATGGACTGTGAAGTCTCCTTCTCTGGGGACATTCAAAACCCACCTGGACAAGTTCCTGTGTGACGTACTGTAGGTGGTCTGCTGTGGCAGGCTGGTTGGACTAGACCTTCCAGGTCTTTCGAGGTCACTTCCAACCATTAAGATTCTGTGATTCATTTTTGTGGTTCTTGTTGTTGTTATAGACAGATGCACCCTTGCAAATACAGTTCTGACATTTATATTGTACTTTAATGGGAGTGTGTATTACACCAACAAGACAGTGGTCTGCATAATAAAATCCCATCACAGTTAAGTAGCAGTAGACATTGGAAAAAAAGATTTTTTTTTTCTGAAGGTTACATACTAGGATAAAAGACTGGTAATTTTGATAACACTTTTCACTTGAATAGGATAATATAGGTCTTAAGGAAATGTAAAATTCATTCATAGTTACATTGGAATACATTTCTGATGGGAAGAGCTTCAGAACCAAATAAATGTACCCTCTCAATCCCCCAACTTGTTACTTTATAGTAACAAGTAAATGCATCATTTTTCCATCTTCTGCAACTGCATTTATTGACTGATCCAATATGAATAATCACACAAGAAAACATTCCTTCCACTTCCTACGTCAACAAAAATATCATAGGAACATTCATTAACCACTTAGTAAAAATGACAACAAAAAATTAGGCCTGAAAGTGAGTAACAAAGTCTTTGTACAGACATGTTTCTCTGAGGTCCAACTGTCTCGATGATTTTAATACAAATAAAATACTCTATAGATGTCTTATTGACTGTGTATACAAACAAGTTTAGACACTAATACTCTTTCAGCTCTTTCTGTCCAGTACCTTTTTGACTTTAAAACCAAGTATATTTCCCAACTAAAATTACTTTAAAACTGCAAGGGCAATCAGTAAATAACAAGATAACATGGACTAAACTTCACTACATTATATGATAGATTTCTTTCTTTATTGCTTATTGAGAGCAATGCAAATACTATTCAGATACTATATTGCTACATTGCAGAGAAGTTTTGTATGGGTACAGTACACGCACTATAATTTGTTCCCCCCCCCCCGCTTTTTTTTTGGCCATTGCAAATAGCCTTTTTTTTGTTCTTTGGTCGTACTTCAGAGAACTAAATATTGCATTCAAAATGTTTGCCAGTATCCTGATTAGGGTAGATAGAAGGAAGAAAATGAGTCACAAGATAGTAAGAATGCTGTAACCCAAAGATGAACACTGGATAAGTGAGAATATTCATCCAGCTGGAGAGAAAAAGACAGGTAGTTTCAAGCAGAAACAGGAATGCTTTAATAATCTAAAGGGCAGATCAGTGAAGTCCAAACAGAATACAGGGACAAATACAAGTCATAGGGGTTTAAGAGTTCATTTGAGCACTTAATTTTACTTCAGACAAAAATAACACATTGTTTAAAGAAAAAAAGGATGGGAGAGATGGCACACAAACTGGTTCATTTAATTAGAGAAGAACATAGAACTCTCAAAGGTTTCTTGCCTAAAAAAGTAGTGTTTTAGTCATAGAGACAAGCCCTGCTGTCAGGACTTGATTTAATGAAAACATCTTTGTGAATTATGAGGAACTTTCTTTTTGTTTCTTGTTGTACTGTAGTTATTAAAGTAGATGAGGGAAGACTTGTATCTCAAACAGTTAATGGGAGGCAGGAAAAAAGCCATCTTACCTAACAAGCCAGTCTTGTCCTATGCAAGTCTATTTTCATATCACCCATATTATTTTATTGCTGTAAACCTGAAAGCTTTATCTATACACAAGGTCATTGCTATGCAATATGCTGGACAACACACAGGGGCTCAGTTCCTGCTGCAAAAATGCTTTCCATCTTTTTATAACATGTGCAAAAGATAAACACTAAAATATGGACCTTTCTTTTCTCCCATAGGTATTAAAAATATTCCTAGAAGCTAACCAGATTATCTTCCTCCTTTCAAATAAAAAACTCCTTTGTCTGCTCTGTTAACTCTACCTCCCCACAGAAAAGTGTGTTTTACCGTAATAGACCCATCAATAGATATCAATGCACCATGCCTCCATTTCAGTAGTCAGTGAAAAAAAAACAAACCCAAAACACATCACCTCTACCTACCGTCTTGAAAACACACAATGTTCTACTTTACCTGCTAGTATTATAAAGGACAAACTGCAGAAACTGTACCATGGATGGTTTTTATCACTACAAAAAAAAAAATTTGGTAAAAAGAACTTGGAAACAGAAAGGGAGATAATAGGTCTACCACTTGCCATATCAGAATTGGAAAAGTAAACAAATCAATACAACAGATCGATAAATGTGTGCATGGGGGAGGGTGTAAAAGCAGTTAATCCAACGGCTTTGGGGCAATCCATTTCCTTGCTTCTTCAAACATAAAAGATCCTCTTTATCAACAGCTGTGAAAAAACTGCAGTTCTGTTGGAAAGAGGAGAGCTCTCAAACCCACCTTGTGCAAATGTCTCCTCAAATTCAAAAATATGCTGCAACTGCTGGCAAAGCATTTTCACTTTGTCTGTGTGTAGGTGGTGGCATGTGTGCACTGTAACTTACCCAAAATTCAGCAAAGAAACACGCACTTGATCTTAGACTGTATCAGTTGTGTTACCAGCAGCCCTCAATCTCATCAATAAAAAAAACTTTAAAATCATATGTGAGTCTACTGTGGTTCCATCCTATAATTATATTAATTATAAGAAAATTTAAATATTCCTATTTCATTATTATTTATACAAAACTGTTTAGACAATGAACTTGTTTCAAGAATCAGATGAATGGCCTCAGTAACACCACTGAGCTGCTGGATGAAGTCAGACCATCAAGGGCATTTTTCTATTTTCTCCTCTTGTAGGAATAGGACACTGGGAACAACTATGTCAAATGTGTTGACACCTGTGACTGACTTTTTTGTCAGTTTACTGCCATTCACAGTGTAGCTCAAACTTGCATCCTAAAGTCCTGACAGCACTGAAAACAAATACTGAAACACTTTTCAGAAAAAAATATTTATAAAGCAGAGAAGCGGTAAAAATGCTGTTTTTCCTCTACTGCTATATAAAATAAGCAGGAGACTTACAAGAGTATGTTTCTATGTTGAGTTCTGAGGTTCTGTTACTGGAGCTTGTGCTTAATGCTATATTCCATGAAATTTAAGAAACATAAAAGATCATCAATTAGATAGTCAAAGAAGATTATTACATGTGTCTAGTTATATGATAAGGATTATGGACAAAGGCAAACTAAGATCTTTGACTTCTTTTAGCAGCAGTCAGAAAAAGCCTGTGGGACCCACAGTTCCCATTCACATGGGGACTGGGGCAGAAAACAAACAGGGAAATTGTTGAAAGTGTTAATTTTGGCACTGGTTGCTCAAATATTTAGAAGTTTTGTTGAATAAATAATCAGCTTTGACAAAGGGATATGCTATCACATTTCTTAGAGCTGAAAGAGTTGTATCTAAATTCTTAACTGGAGGTAACTGAGCAGGCAGGTCTTTTGGGGATGCTCTCTGAGCAGCTTACATCTCTGAAGTGCTACAAATTCAACAGAAAAACAAACAAAATGAAGTTATCTATTTGGAATCACACTATCACATATGAGGAAAAAAAAAGCAAATCACAGTGCAGCACTGTAAGCATTCTCAGAGATAGTCATATTAAATCAAGAATACAAGAATTGTCACCTATCATCACAAATCACTGCCTTCATTCTACTACCACATGCCTTTGCTTCCTAGGCCTTTAATTACTTGTTTTGCCCTTAAATCAAATAAACACACAAATTACTACCATATACTTTTAATTTTATTTCTGTGTTTCTTCTCTTCTACCCTCCATACTGTCACAGGCCTTAAACACTGACACCAAGTCATATAAAACTTCTCATGCTTCAAAACTTTCTTGTATTTCCTGGGAAGTTACAGAAAACAAAAACAAAAAAACAAAAACTTCTGCTTTTACTTAAGTCTTATTAATTCCCTTAGTTAATGCTAGTAGTATGAAAGATGCTTATATTTTCAGCAGTTCTGTTTCCTGAGGAAGCCATTTCATTTAACTGTGAATTACATAGTGCAGCCGTGTTTCTCAGACAAAATGCAATCCACAACCTCACTGATCCTGAAGACTTCCTTAGAGCAGCAGTGTGTATCTTGTTGCAAAAGGACAAGCATCACATACTAGAGTCCCACTGTTGTCCAGAGTTAAGAGCTCCCATTGTGGTCAGTGAAAGAAATATCTAAATAGTCTAGCCCACATACTCAAAAAAACCCAATACATCATCACACTACCCAAAATTATAATCTCACCTTCTTTTAAAGCCCTTGTCAATACCATGAACAAAATCTGTGTGGAGTGTTTGGAAGCAAAACTTGCATCAAAGCATAATTGTGTTATCTGGCTTTTAGGGAGTGGTATTTGCTGGCAATTTTTTTTCCTGACAGTGAAGATGACCAGAAGGTCTAACTAGCTTTTCTATAAGATCTTGTGATATTGCAAAGTGAATTCATGTCAAAGCTGCTCTTCCATATTGCAATTTAGCTGAAATATCTAAATTGTCTATAAAATAACATCAAAAAACAAAAAATATGCAGATAACTGATGACTTCATTATGCATGTTTACTTTGTTGGCGTTTTGAGTTATCCTTAGGCTATGATAAAGCTTGTTCCATAACCAAAAAGGTTCCCTTAGAATACAGTATAGCAAATGAATTTTGGAAATAGTCTTTAAAGTGTGCTATTTAAAAGAGCATTTTCCAGTGATAAAAGGAACTAAAAGAGCCCTTGCAGTAATCTCAAATGTTTTACAGTTCTGCTCAGAAACACATAATGGATTTTCCAGAAGACAACATGGCCGCCTTTCACTGTGATTTTTTAGGATCACTCACCATACTAAAGAATTACTTCTCAGAAACCATCACTAACATTTAAATGTTACGATAGCCTTTGAGACTTCTACTACCAGGCAAAGCATTTTGAATTGTCATCTTGCTTTTCTATAAGTCAATTTTGTTTCCAATACCTGCTTTAAAAATTATTTTCTTTTCTGGCAGGAACTTTCCAGCAAAAGCTTTGTACTGATTTAGGACCTTTGGAGATGATGTCAAAAAAACTCCAAAAACCTCACACTATTTTGGGTCCAAGACTTTAAAAAAACAAGCTTTATACCTAATCATAATAGTTTCTTAGGTCTACTTATAGAGTTAATTTAAAGAAATAAATAAGTAGTCTGTAAGTCAAATAGTCACTACTACAGTATAGCAAAACCCATCCCAGTTATCACAGAAAATAGCTTAACTTGTTTCTCCTCAAGTTCCAAAACAAACTAAAGATCTAGAAAGACAACCCAAAAAAGCCACAAGTTTGCACAGTTACCAGTTTTAGTATAGTCCCCATTCACTCATTTTAAAAGATGAAACTAGGAGAGGCAGGCAGACAAGAGACAGAAAAGTAATTCTGTAGTTTGTTTCATGACTAAAATAAAATTCACTTAAGTAGAAAGGCTAATCTTTCCAAGCTCCTAATTCCATGATAAAAATGTAGCTTGAGGTAAGAGCACTTCGTACAGCTGGAAGCAGTTAAGACATGCATGTTTAACTAAGTCCCTGTAAAGTAAACTGGGATAGAAATTGTACCAGATTTACCTCTTAAATAATGTAACTCAGAGTTACTGGGTCATTTACTACACCTTTGTTTTTTAGCAATATATGTGAGGAGATGTCATTTCTGTAATCTATTTGTGATGGTAATGAATGCAAGACAGTTGCAATAAAACCAGGAAAGACTGACAAACTTAAGAGTATTTGTTTGGTGGGTTTTGATGTGTAGGGTCTAACAATTGGGCTGTTGTTAGAAGTAGAAATAAATACTAGTAGTAATACACTTCAGGAAAAATGATATTTTCAATTAAATGGCATTGTTACATATAAAGATATGGATTTTCCATCCCTACAAACAACCACCTTACTCTTTTGACACTATATTCTAAAACTTTGTGCAGATGTGTGGCATCAGACTAAACTACGGTTAAGATCTAACCTAAGCATTGACATGCATAACAGACTCCATAACTCAAAATGTTATAAAGAAGGTATGTTTATTCAGTGCCGGGCACACAGGGAATCACTCCACCACGAACATGTGCACCTGATTGGGCAACTTCCTTGACTTATATTTGCTCCAGAGTTACAAAATCGTATGATATTATCCGCCTATACAAAGACACGACCTGCCCTTGCTTTTGCATGTAACTTAGATCTCCTCTTCCTTTCATTTGGGAAATATCTCCCAGTGATGACCCCTTGGGGGCCGTGGGGGATGAAGGCTGATAGTCTTGATAGTCTTGATCTTTGCACAACTTCAGATATCACTTGGCCCCTCCCAGAACCCAGTTCACTTTTCTGCCACCAAGGAAGTTGGAGGACCCCCGGAGGTATTGTGTAAGCAGATAAGCATGGCCTTTTTACAGCTCTTGTGTGCTCATCTTTAAGCAGATAGTTTTGTCTATATGAAACAGAAGCTTTAACAGTCAAACCTAAACTACTGCAATAACTTAGTATAAAATTTATTAATGTATATCAGTATAAAGCTCCACATCAGCACAGTTCATGATTTATAGCAGTATAGTTGTCTCTCCTCTCTTTCCTTTATTAGAAGCTTTTAACAAAATAGTTTCAGTAGTCTAGAGACACTGCAAAGAATTTTAGACCAATAATTTGGGAAGAAGTAGTCCTGCTTTAGAGTTTTTAAAACAAAACATTTTCACTAAACTGCCCTTCCTTTTCTCTTTAACTTAACACAAAAGTCATAAAAGCAGAGAAAAATCTGGCAGAATAGCATAACGCATTAAGTTTTTAGCTGCTCATGGCAAATGAAGTTCCTTCATTAACGCTCACTCACTTAAGTTTTCAGTTATAATAAATAACAGCTAAAAGTAGTCCATCCATTTTGAAAATAAACCAAAAATGGATTAATTTCAGTGAACATCCATTCTTCTGCCAACTCTTAGAACTGTAAGGCATTTTCATTTCTTAGGTGATATGCGTTGGAAAGAGTCAAAGACAAAAATTTCATCTGCTGATCAAGTTTCTAATTCTTTTAAGTATATAAATGAAGGAATCAGAGAAAGTACAAAAATGTAAAAGGTTTAACCATTAACATCTATTATGAGCAAAATTTCCTCAACTTGGAGAAATTGTTTATTTTTTATTTGCTCTAATGATATACCCTGATATTGAGGAGGAAAAGGCAGTATAAACAATTGAACACTGAAGCAAACACCTTTTTGCCCTTTGACTGGGGTCAACTTGTGCCACCAAACCCATCTGCCCACTCCCATCTCCCTGCAGCCCCTCCATCCACCTCCAGCTGACGGTGACTGGCACCACACTCATGCACAAGCACAGTCAACACCAAGTAAACTTGGTCATTTGCTTTCCTTTTTTTTTCAAGCCTCTAAGGATCCTTCATTTCCTAACAAAGAAAAGTAGCTTTAACTGTTGTAATTCAAATGTAACAACAGAACCGTTCTTTCAGCCTTGCTTAAAATATATATTTACAATTTACTTCTGCTAATAAAATGAGCTGAATGAAGGGTTGGGGGGGACAGGACACACATGTGCATAGCAGCTATTTTGAGTGCAGCCACAGTATAAACAAAGTTTATAAACAAACAAACTAGTTTGGAACCAAATCTAACTTATTTTCTTATTGTTGTTATATCATAAACAGTAACTAAAGCTTATATGTGTGGTGGTTTAGGTCAATACCCACCCAGTCATAATATCACTCCCCCTCCTAAGCTGGACAGGAGAGAGAGAGAGAGAGAGGAATATAACAAACTGCTTGTGAGTTAGATAAGGACGGAGAGATCACTGGGTAATTAACGTCACGGGCAAAACAAACTCAACTTAGGGAAAAAAAGGTTTGATTTATTAAGGAAACAATAAAAGCAGGGAGACGAGAAATAAAACCATCTTAAAACACCTCCCCC